>JAVKLF010000001.1:12743771-12775175 GCA_034783495.1 Millerichthys robustus
TGTTTCAATCTGTGTTTCATTTGAATAAAAAAACTATTCAAACACTTGAAACACATCTGTTCAGACATAGAAACGGTTGGATGTGGCAGCATGTTGTCTTATTATCTAAAATATTAAAATAACACCTTAATATAGACATTTAAGTGATGATTATAGTGTTGTATTTATCACACTGTGACTTTACAAATTTATGATTTTCATGAAAATCAGCTCATGCGGGGGAACAAATAAAAAACCTCAGCCAGGAAAGCTGACATCACAGCTAAATGCACATGAGTGCACCTGATCTGATGAGCCACCCACCCGCTTCCTAAAGGACACTGAAATGCTCGATACTCAGTGGATGCGATGATGTGTATTCTTGTGTATGCGTGTGTTTTTTCTAATGCAGGCGGGGGAGGCACACCAATGACGTTCTAACACGCTCTAACCTTTAAAATCTGACACCCGCACACACATTGGCACAGATATCTCCTCAGCAAAGGCCGCATCACAACATCACAGGTGGGAAAATACTGAATTAAAAAAAACTTACAAAGGTGGGTTTGGTTTTGCCTGAACTGTGTGCTATTTGTCCCAAAGTGAGTTTGGGTTAGTGTGAGGAAAGTCAGAAAGTAACAATGTGGATCCTCGGGAAGATCAGGGAGAGCATGGAGAGCATCCCTCTGGAGCTGAATCGCTACGTGGGAAACAACGAAGCAGATGTCTTCTTCCTGTCTGAGACCAGTCTCTCACAGAATCTGCACAGCAACATCATCACGCCGGACAACATCCCAAAATTCTGCCTGCCTCCACGGCTTTGCAAGAGAAGTCCACCGCCAGAAGTTCAACCATACCTGAGCAGTCAAAACATCACAACGAAGAGCAGCACAGCTTCAAAAGCTACACAGACAAAGATGAAGGATGTGAAACCAAAGAAAGATGATGCCACAGAGAACTGGAAGGCTACAAAGAAACCTCTGCCATTCTCTGCAGAGGGTTATGGCCTGGCTGGGATTTATGAGAGCCCCAACACTCGAAGGAAGGAGTCTTTGTTCCACTCTAAGGCTCCTGTGTACATGTTTGAAAGAAGAATCCCTAATATGCAACCAAGGCAAGCAAAGGACACAAACCCACCCAAGAAAACCTTTTCTGGGTTTCTCCCACTGTTCTCATGCAAAAGCCTGTCAGAAACAAGCAAGACAGAAGAAGAAACTACTTCTTCTGGTGTTTTTTCTCCATTTTGTTCCTCCAATTGTAGCCCAACAAGAAGTGTCCGTCTTAAAGAAACTAAATCCTGTCCTTCGTTAATCAACAGTTTAAAAGTCTCTCCATCCGCAGAGAGAGACTCACTCAGCCTGTCTCCACCCATCCTCCTCCCGTTGGACAACCTGCAGTGCCAGGAGAGACTTCAGAGTGAACATGTCCTCCCCTTGAAGGGACGTGGCAGAGTTCGCCTCGCCGCTGAGCAATCGGCCTTCTCCGGAAACACCGTCTGCACAGTCAGGGTGCGTGTGGTGTGTGTGGAAGAGTTGAGCGACGAAGCTGACCGACAAACTCCAAACTGCACCGTGAACCTGTGTCTGATGCCGGGGAAGCTTCAGCAGCAGGAGAGCGCCACCATCAGGAACTGTCGCAGCCCCGTGTTCAATGAAGATTTCTTCTTCACAGAGTTGAGGCACCAAGATCTGCTGGAACTGCAGCTCAGGTTGAAGGTGACGGACAAACCGGCAGCTGGAACTCTGAGGAGGGGAACAGTGATTGGAACTTTTAGTAAACCTCTTACTCAGTTACTTCCCACTCAGAAACACATATAAGTAATATTTATATTATTATGGATGCACCTCCACAGCTGATTATCTCTTGGAGTCAACCTGATTCAAGAGGGCCATCACAGCCAATTAAAAACACAGAAATGAATGTAACTTTCTAAATTTTACAGATATGAACAAAAATTTGGTGTGGTAGTAGATGATTGTGCGTAACGTTGTTTTCTCACAATTTGACCAGACAGCTAGAATGTCATTATCTCCTAACATTACCTTACTTTAAATCTGAAAAAAGCAGAGCGACATACATTCTTTCAAGATACACTAGGTCTTTAAATAAAATAATAATCTTAAAGTTTATATCAGAGGTGCCCAAATCATAAAATTATAAAACTGATGATCCTCTCCACAGAATGGGATACCTGAAAACCTTAAATATTGTGAGATATTGTGAGCATTGTCATATGACTGCTGTGTTTAAAAAGCAAAAAAATAACAAAATAGTTGTTTAATGTTTGACTACTTGTTGTGGTATTTTATTGTGCTTTCTTATTATTTAACTTACAGTGTATATATGAAATAAAATGTGCATGATAAAGTCATTTCTTTTGTAAAATCATGCTGTAGAACAGAAACAGGTATTGTTACTGTTGTCAACTGCAGCTTGTGAAAATCTTATTATGTAGCTTTATTATCTTCCTGAATGCAACTTCTCAGAAAATGTAAGTTAAACCTTTAACAAAACTGTAATAAGTTATGTTTAAAGAAACAAGATCAAGATCTGCGTTAGATTTATATCATAGTCACGTGAATATTTTATTTAACTGGCCTACAAGTCAAAACTAACAACTTTTATGTTTAGGTAAAAACAACTACAATAAAAAAATTACTGGACAATGTTTACTTTTTGATGCAATGTTGTTCTACAGCAATGTTTAAGTAAATGTCACTATTCATTTTCTTAGCATATTTGTTACTTTATCCAGGGTTAGTAGTCTGATCCGTCCTATTGGTACCAGTGAGTTCCATTAACCGGAAGTTAAAGACTAAACCAGGTATGGCAAGCTGACGTATCATATAGTACAGAAGACAAAAATTCAGTTCATGGTTAAAATGATGAATTCACGTCTTCAAAATGCAATTTGTTAAATTCATAATCATTATTGCAGATATCTCAGACTCAGTTCCTCGTACTACAAATAACTTTCATTTAAAAATTCTAAAAGGAAAAACAATTTCAGCTCTCTATTATTTTTAAGATCCAGCAAGATAACCGATTTCAGACATCAGTAACAGAAAAATAACCAAATATAATGTAATTACAAAAATGTAATTTCAACATTTATTCTGAATTTAATGGGCAATCACTTTTATCCTTTTAAGTGGATTTAAAACGATGACTACAACAACAGTGCAACGATGAGATGTGTTTCCCTAAGTAGCCTAATCTAAAAAAATATCTTAAAAGAAGTACTTACATTTTTGAAGGATGTTGAAGAATCACTCTGTTGTTTCGTTAATTACAGCAAATGTTATTTTAAACACTTTTAATTTAAATTCTGACGAGCAAAAATATAAATTTAGCTGGGAGAAATACTGTTACTTGTGATTTTGAAGTGGCGAGAAATCTGTGGTTTGATTATGTGTTACAACGATCTACCAAACACCTCCAGTAGCGGTGAGTTACGTCATGACGTAAGGAAGCGTTGCCAACACCAGTCCTCCAGGCTACTTGAAAGACTTCACAAGATGTAAACATGGTGACACACAGATGAACAAAACGTCAAAATGGTTTTCGAAAGTGTGGTAGTTGACGTCCTCAACCGGATTTTAGGGGATTACGTTGTCAACCTCGATAGCTCACAGCTGAAGCTTGGAATATGGGGAGGTAACTAAAGTTGATTTGCCTTTCAGTAGCTCTAAGCTGCCGAGCTTAATGCTAATACAACGTTAGCAGGAGACAGCCGCGTGAGCAGAAAAGAGGCTCTCAGCTGTCAATTTAAGTTTGTCTCTTTTAAAATGCTGTTTTGTGACAGAATGAGTGCAACGTGACAGTGAAATGTTTATTTTAACGGTAGAATAAATGCTTTTTTGGGACATTTATCATGTTAAGGAATTTGATTTTGCACGTTGGGTTAATCCTTGGAAGTTCCTGCGAAGCGAGCAGTTCAGGGTCCCGCCCTTCCACACAGCCAGGTTATGACTCGCTTCTTTAGTACTTAGTCCTTTTATAGCTCACACCTCTATCTAGAAGTATGTGGTCCCCCCAGACCAGTTCTGTAAATGAGAAGAATGGAAAACACGTGTCTTTACGTTTGTCTGCTTGTTGCATTTAGATCACCTGATGCAATAACCTTGTTATTTAAAGGCAGACACATCAGATGTGCCTCTATTACCATATGTTATATGTTTCTTAAAAAGGCATAATCAGGTAATAAATAGTTGCACTAAGTTTGTTCTTGCTGAACAAGACCACCTTAAGACAATACCAACTGAGTCTATCTGAATTTAACATATTGTTGTCGCTGCAGGTGATGCCATTCTTAAAAATCTTGAAATAAAGGAAAATGCTTTGGTAAGTTCCAGTTGAACATGTGAGCAACCTCTATAACATCCTGGTTTTGGTGACTTTTTAGTGTGATCAATTTCTTTGTTTCTCTGTTGCAGAGTCAGCTCGATATTCCTTTTAAAGTCAGAGCTGGTCACATAGGTAATATCGCTGGCCCCATTTGACATTTGACTTTTAGGTTTGGATTCAAGCGCTTTTACTTTGTGTTTTTTCTTTCTTAACAGGACGCCTGGAGCTGAAGATTCCATGGAAGAACCTCTACACCCAGTCAGTGGAGGCTACACTAGATGGTGTCTATCTACTTATAGTCCCCACAGCAAGTAAGATCACCATTTATGTTCTTTACAACACAAACAGAAAGATTTCATTTTGATCCTGACTGTAAATGTTACACTGTTTATGTAAGCACACAGTTTTGTTAAGAAATCCTAAAGTGACTGTCAACAATATTTCATCAGGGTGTCTTATTTCATGTCTTTGTTTGGTATTTTAGTTTTTGTTTTACAGAATAAAATGAATTGAAATGTGTTTGAAATAGCAGCAGAATTAAGTTTGATTATTAGTCTTGTTGTGTAGTAAGGAGAGAAAGGAGGTCGCTCACTTATTCATAACTTTATTTTACTCAACCTGGCAACTAAGTTATAGCATTTAAGACACACCCAGTTTATATTTTTGTTTTCAAAAGATAACAAAGGCAATTAACATTTTCAGTGGTTCGTTTCCTGCAGGTATAAAGTACGACGCAGAAAAAGAGGAGAGGCAACTACAGGAGGCTCGTAAGAGGGAACTGGAGCGAATCGAGGAGACGAAGCTGAAAGCTGCAGAGCAAGGTCAGAGTTCAAGTTCAACTTCGATTTTTAGACTGTACAAATAGGTTTTGTTTGACTTAAGTTGTCAGCAGGTTTCAGAGGCATTTTGAGCCTGACTGTAAAGGATAAGCGTTTCAGCATGTAGGTTCATTTGTGGAATAAGTCTTATGATAACAGCTGTTTCATCACATGGTTATGATGTGACCAGGCAGCCCCCAAAAATTCACACTTCCCTTTATATGCCATTTCATATGAGAAAATGAATTATTTATTACAAAATGGACTAAATTACATTTAAACGTTAAAGGGGACATATGTAAAACTCACTTTTTTAGCCCTTAAATACATTTTGCTGTGTACTTGGAGTCTACAGGAGAGCCGAAATTTTGAATTTAGTCTCTCTCAGTGCTACGTAGATATCATAATGTACTGTTTGTATTAGAACTAATAGAAATGCCACCCTCCCACATACGGATGTTTATATGAAGTCAGTGCACTCCTTATAGGCATTGCAGAAAAACTAGATAATCAGTTTGGGTTTGATGGTCGTATTTGTTCATGTTCAACAGAAAACCCTAAGCTGGAGAAGCAGGACACCTTTATAGAGAAGCTTGTGACTCAGGTTATCAAAAACCTGCAGGTCAAGATCTCGAACATCCATGTGCGCTATGAAGATGATGTGAGCATTCAAGCTGAGTTGTTGTATAGCAAATTGAAAATCACAGACTGTTTTCTTTGCAGTGTGCTTTTTTGCCTTTATTGATACTATAAAACAAATAAGAATTGCTGTTTTAGCTAGTTTATTTTTTAATTTTTTCTTTTGTTTTTCACAGGTTACTAATTCAAATTGCCCTTTGTCATTTGGTGTTTCACTTCAAAACCTTAGTCTCCAGGTAAAATTTGAAATGTGCTTTCTGTCCGAAAGCAGGTAAGATGTTGTATTATATTAAACGATCATATCATATCGTTTTACAGACAGCTGATAAAAACTGGAAGCCCAGTCTCTTGGATGAAAATTCTAGGCTTTTCTTTAAGGTAAATGAAATTACAAAATAATAGATGGATACAATCTTACTTTCACTTTTGTTTCCCTTCCTTCTATATGTTGTGTGAGTGAAAACGTAAAACACTACATCAGTTTCCTTTTTTGTGTAATTCAGACAAGGCTTGGTCTTATACTTTACTTATTGTTTTTTTGTTTTATCTTTTAATTCTGTCAAGTGTCAGATACTTATTGTAAAACATTGCAGGCTTTATGAGCGCCTCTTTTATGAATGAAACCAGTTCGATCAGTTCTATGAAACATTTATGCCAGGATTACTTCTAGGAACTTCCTTTATGTCCTCTTCACTTTTTGCTCTGTGCTCATCTCATTACATTAACACAATAAGCATCATCATCACTCTAATTGCCTCTGTGAATTTTTCTCTTCAGTTGGTTCGACTGGACAACTTGTTTGCCTACTGGAACGTCAACTCTGCACTTTTCTCCAGTCACGATGCTGAAGAGGCCTTGGTGAGTCATTAAACTCTGTGTTGTACATTTTCTCCTTCCTGTCTGCATTAAGTGCTCGTATTTTAAACTGACATAAAGCATGTTTCATGTTAAACAGTACTCAGGTTGTATTTGAGCTGCATGAATATGAAGCATATGTTTGGAAACAGCCTGAAAGAAATACTGCATAATACCTGAACCCTGTTTCAAAGCTTTTACAAAGTTTGTCAGAAAGGCCTGATAGGTATTTTTTGACAAGTATGTTAATGGAGAAATTATATTTTAAGTTTAAAAAGTAAAATGTAAACAAATGTTCTCATTACTATTTTTTGGTGTAGCGCTGTCTACAGAGCAGTGTGGAAATTCAACATTCTCTTCCTGCCAGCCACGACTTCAGTGAGTGTCTCACTGTCATCATTTACTCTAATTTATTGTTCAGTTCTTCTCTTGAAATCCTGCTAAATACACACATCACGTGGGCAAAAGAAACAGTTTGTGTCAAAGAGATGGTTAATTGTCATTTCACAGCCACTGCAGGCCTTTTTAAAAATCTGTGACTCACACAGCTTGAATCATTGTCATCACATTTTAACAGACTTTCATGACATCTCAACAGCTTCTGTTATGAAGTTTTCACTCATAGGCACTAGTGTACATGATTTGAATCACTAATCTTACTGAAAAAAAGGTTAACATTGTCCGCATTAGATCATTAAACTGAGGTAAACAAAAGTTTCTCCTAAAGGTTTGATCACTTTCCTGTTCTTGTTTCACAGTTTTTCGTCCCATATCAGCCGATGCTAAACTGCGTATGAATCCCAGGTCAGATGTGGATTTTTCTTCTCCTAAAGTGGATTTGACAGTCCATCTCAGTGAGGTGGCTATTGAGCTCAACAAACCTCAGGTTAGTGTGTGTGTCTGTCTCAAAGCCCCATATAAGTGCTTTGCGTTAAAGACAAGATAACAACAGAAGTTCCAACAGTGAGAAGATATAACTTTAATTACTAATTATTGTCTTCCTTGTCTTTTCAGTATATTAGCATCTTGGAACTGCTGGGCTCAGTGGATATGATGTCACGAAACCTGCCATACAGGAAGTACAGACCTGGGGTCCATGTTCACAAGAACGCTCGCATATGGTGAGAAAATTATTGATAGCCCCATGACCTCATAACTATTTAACATTTTGTTTCTCCTACATGTTTCACCCTGAGTTTTTACAAGCTGAGCAGCTAACATTGCCCTATGTTGCTTAATTACAGGTGGAAGTACTTGATCACGGGTATCCTGGAGGTGGACGTGAAGCCACGTCTCCACATGTGGTCGTGGAAATGCATTCATCGGCACAGGCAGAGGGTTAAGTGTTACAAAGACTTCTACAAGATGAAGATCACCAACAAGAAGCCCAGCGATGAGCTTCTCAAGCAACTAGAGGTGGGGCTGAACTCCGCAATAATACGAACATTTTTGTAGACTGAATGAGTGTGATAAGTTGTTTCCACTCAGTTGTGATTACTTTTCAAATTTATTATTCATAAGTAGTGTGATACAAAGGTTGGTATTTTAATCAATGTTATTTTTGAAATCATTTTGTCTTTTAGTGTACTGACACACGTTGACGACTGATGTTTTATATTTGATGAGGTTTCTTCTTACGTCTCTCTTTTGTGTCACATTTTCTGGGATTGTAGACGCCATTTTTTTATTGCCAGGTTTTTGTAACAAGTGGAGTAAATTGCTGATCAAGTTATTTCAAGTTATTTTTGTGTTTATTTTCAGGGCACTGAGAAGACCTTGGATATTTTTAACATCACGTTGGCTAGACAACAGGCTGAAGTGGAGGTAAGCTTTCTGTCTGCCATCTGCTCATGAAGTTTATTGACCGTAATGATTTTCATACATTTTTAAAATCAGCTAAGTTGTTTCTAAAATTCTTTGTGTAAAAATAAAATATTAGTTATGGATTTGGTTCCTTCTCTGCATATCAATACATCATATTTTATACCTTTACATGTATTGCAAAATTTACCTGGTTAGGGTTGGTTGCTCTTTTTTTTTTTTTCAAGATTGCAGCAATTATTATTTTACTTCCTCTTAGGCAAGCAAGGCAGGGTTGCGTATTTATCGTCCAGGGTTGAAGATGGAGGAAGAGGAGTCTCAGGGTTGGCTCAGCTGGATGTGGAACTGGGGAGGAGAAGCTGAGACCCAAACAAAAGAGACCAAACCTGGAAGTAAGATACTGAAACTGAGCAGAAAAGCAAAATGGAAACTTAAAGATTGTGACTGTGTGACAAAAACAAATATCATCTGTATATTTCTTTAAGAGCAGACTTTAGTATGCCTGGATTTTTATCCTCCTTTTATATTTCTTCTTCTAACATCACTGTTCCTTAGGTTTTGATGAGTTTTTAACCCCAGCTGAGAAAGCCAAACTTTACACTGCCATTGGATACAGTGAAACTGCTGCTAATCCCAACTTACCAAAAAATGTGAGTAATTTCTCTTTCATAAACCTGCTTTTAACTTATTTAGTGCTTCTGTTTGGCTCATCGCTCTAAAACAGTGTTATTTTGGGCTAAAGCATAAACAGATGTTTTTTTTGTTTTTTTTTCAGTTTGAAGACATGAAGGTTAATTTCCACATGGAGAGGCTGATTGTATCCATCAAAGACAAGAAGGACAAAGATGAGCTCATCAAGCTGACCGTGGGGGAGCTCAAGTCAACACTAGCACAGAGGCCAGGAGCTCAAGCCATCAAGTTTGTCACTCCTTTGTGTTTTTTGGACATCTTTTCTCTTTTTTTAGTGTTGTATGTTTTCTGCTGCAATTTTAAGATTTTTAAAGTTGTTTATTTGATGTATGTATGTAGTTCGAATGTTTCTAAAAAACATTGCGTAAAGCAAAATCTGACTTCATAATCAAATAGCATCATCGCTTTTAGCACATCTAATGTATCACTTTTCAAGGATACCGGCCCTGACTTCTAGTTTCTCTTCATCTCAGAATCACAGCGCAGCTTAGTTTGTTTGAAGTCACTGGTTTGGCTATGAACAGGGCTGCACCCACTCTCCTTTCATCGAGAAAAGCAGCCACAGGAGCAGGAACCCCTCTGCTCTGCATCTTGTTTGAAACCAACCCGCTGGATGCGAGCGCAAATCAGCGGCTTCATGTTGAATCCCAACCACTGGAAATCATCTACGATGCAGTGAGTGGTGACTGTCAGTGCGTCCGCTTAAATAACGTCGAAGAAGTGTCAATAAAATGTTTTTGCTTTGTGTAGATAACCGTGAACAGAATGGCAGCTTTCTTCAAGCTGCCTGACGACCTGCAGCTTGATGAGCTCACCAATGCAACCCTGATGAAACTGGAGCAATTCAGAGACCGCACATCCACCGGTGAGCTGTTTGAAGGAGCACAAACATGCACGCCACATTATCAGGACTAATTTCAACATTATCTCTTGGCTGGTCTGAATTCTCTGATGAAAGCATGTTTACATTCCTTGATTTAATTTGGTGATTTAGTTTTGTACAGTGTTTACATACATCAAGCCTGTCTGGAATGTTTATCAGATTATGTTGTTCCTGTCTATCCTTGTGCAACTGTTTGTCTCCTGGTTGTTTTTCTTGTTAGTTTGAAGCTACTTTGTTTCTGAAAAGACTACCGTACATACATTGTCCGAGACTGAATGCAGCTGTTAAATTTTACTTGATTTTAAACCTTTATAGAAAATCTGTCTTTCTACTGTCATCGAGTACCATCAGGACTTTTTAAAAAATATTTGTGCTCCTAATCAAAAGTAAGTTTAAACAAAAAAATGTTCAGTCTTTAACAGATTACTTTATGACATTTTGTTTCTCAGGTTTAATGTATGTTATAGAAACACAGAAAGTTCTCGACTTGAAGCTGAACTTGATGGCCTCGTATGTCATCATCCCCCAGACTGGCTTTTACAACGGGACTCAGAACATCTTGCTGTTGGATCTCGGTCATTTCAAGGTCAGAAAGTGTTAAAAGCCAATATTTCAAGTTGGTTGAATCAGACCCCAAACCCAATATTTTCAACTTGACTCTTTAAAACACTTTTTTTGGTACTTTTTGAGATGGGTTACTAAAAACTGCTTTTACGAAAACAAAACACAAACCTTTCTGCTTGTGGAAACTTTATTCTTGTCTTTTCAGATGTCCAGTCAGAGCAAGAAAAATCTGCCGCAGCTGTCAGCATGTTCCAGCAACATTGTAGACATCATGTCCAGAGCATACGACAGCTTCGATGTGCAGCTTAGCAGCTTACAGTTCCTTTACAGCAAACCAGGTACAAACAATACAGACGCATAAAGAGAATGAACATGTTTTTAAGTTTATACAAGCTAATATTCAGAATTAAGTCAAAGTACAATTTAATTCACACAAGAAAAACTTAATACATGTAGCTCTTACTACTCTGTTGGTTTTGATATTCTACATACTTGAAGATAACACCTATTTCAAATTATTTTAACTTAAAGCCTGAAGGATGTTCATTGTTAAAGAATCAATTAATTGGCAAATTTCTCAAATGGAAATGTTTTTTCCCTTTTTCATGTGTATTCTTGAACAGCCAGTAGAAATATAAAAACTATCTTTGTTCATAGATGGTGACTGGAAACAAGCCCGCAAACAGAAAAAGTCACCACTTCACATCCTGGAGCCTGTGGATCTGAAAGTAGTTTTCAGCAGGGCGATGGTTGTTACAGACTCCCGCATGCCAAAGTAAGAGGAGCTCTTTTGTATACATTTAATTTGCAGTCAAAGGGTTGATCTCCATTGAGGAGAAAAAAGTCATTATTATTACAGGTAACAACAAAAAGAAAGTTAGCAAATTAGTTTTCCTGATGAAGAAAAATTACTGTTTTGTGAGTATTTTATTTGTGCATATTACAGTGTCTGTAATTGTGTTTTAGGTATAAGATGTCCGGAGAACTTCCTCTGCTCTCTCTTCGAATTTCTGATAATAAACTTCGGAGTGTTCTGGAGCTGGTAGAGAGCATCCCACTGCCTGAGAGCAAACCTGCTACACGCAGCACTGCTACATCAAATCAGAGGGTAAAAACTGACAAGCTGGATCCCCACACATTTTATTCAAATTAGATCATTTACCTCGGGGAATAATAAACCTATTTATAGTAAACATCCACAAGACTTAAGAGTATTTCTTCAATTTGTTGAAGTACTTCTGATCTCACTGCATCGTTTTTGAAGTTAATTATTTTCTCTTCTCAGTCAAGGCAGTCGTTCACGCCTCAGCTCACTCCCAGAAAACGTCTGAACTTGGCTGACCAGCGCTCCTCTCTCATTTTTGAGTCATGTGATACCCTCAGCATTTCCTCACTGGGTGAGACACAGCTGTATACACAGAAATACAAATTTTAAATGCTGCACTTCTAGATTTGCATTGCTGCTGCGTGTAGTTTTTAGTTGTAGTAGTTTAATTAACAGTTATTGCAAATCATGGTAGCTCGGTGGTCAGTGATGCCTTCCTTTGAACAGTTTATAAAGGTTAATGAAAATAATATTAAAAAGGAACTGTCTCATATTTGCTAATATTTAATACTAATAAATATAGTAAATGGGTACTTACTGTTTGCTCCAAATTCCTGAAGAACTCTTACATTTTTCTTACAATATTAACCACGTTTGTGCATGTTTTACTTCAAGTAAACATTTGGAGTAAATAAGTGTTTTACTTCTTTTAGTAAATACAACTGAATTTGTTAGAACCATGTGTACTGCCATCTTTTGGTGACACTGTGTAGCACACTTTGTGCCTCGTACTTTTTCTATAAAATGACAAAGGTAACAGCAAATTGGATTAAAAAAAAACATCTGAAATGTTTTCTTGTCTGTGAAACATCACAGGATCAGAGGAAGATTTGTTCTATGACGCTCCCAGTTCTCCCATCGCAGATAAGCCGTTCTTCCCAGACAATGCCATGCCGCTGCGCTATGGAGATTTAAACAAAAAAAAGAGTCTCATTAAAGAAGATCCTCAGAAGAACATGATTGACTTTAGCATGAAGTTTGATATCAATGAGGTAAAGAAATGTTCTGTTAAACTTGTGTGAAACAATGACGACGTGAATCTTAAACTACTCTACTTCAAAATTAAATTATTTCTGCGTTGGCAGTAGAGTTTTAGTGTAATTTTCAGACATTAAATTACATATAAAATATAATGTATTTTGGAGTATTTTGGGTTTCTTTTACATTTGTGTTTCCCTTTATGTGCAATAAATTTTCTGTATTCTAACATTTTTTTGTTTTTGTCCTTTCCTTCCAGTTGTCTGTTCAGTTGTGTCGTATGTCTGGAGGTCAAGAGGTCACAGTGCTACACCTGGATATAGAGGGACTTGGCACTGAACTGAACTTGTGCACCTTTAACATGGTCTCTAACACCTACCTGCGAGAGATCTGCCTGAAATGTCCTGAATACATGGGTCAGTAGATACCAGCAGGACGTTCTGTCATCATTTGGTATCAAAAACATTTTTAAAATAACTTACAAACTCGCTTTTGTTTTCTGACTTCAGTTTTTATAAGCCACGATTAATTTGTTCTGTTCTTTTGTAGATTCTGAGGAAAAGCAAGTTCAGCTGATCACCACTTTAGATAATTCAGAAGATGACCTGCTTACCTTGGAGTATACCAAAGTACTTCTGCTCCTTTGCATAGATATAAATCTGTCTATCATTAATTTTAGGTAAATATTTAGTTGTTGAAAATATTCATTACATTTGGACTGTTTATTTTCTAGGCTGATAAAAATGGTCCTGAGTTCAAGTCACAACATAACAATACAGAGCAGCTCATCAAGGTGAGAAAATGGTTTATAACTTAGCTTCTTTGCATTTTTTTTTCAGTTTTCATGCACAGAAAATGTATGCTCTGTTATACGATTTTCTCAGTCTGTGTGTTTACATTTTCTCATCAGGTGACCTTTTCATCACTGGATGTTCATCTGCATACGGAGGCACTCCTTAATACCATGAACTTTCTCAATAACCTCCTTCCTCCGTCTGCCAAGAAGGAAGGGGGGGCTGAGGAGCTCCCCGCCATCCCAGAGGAGGATGATGGAGAGGAAGTGAAGGGGGAAGAAAAGAAGGGGGAAGCTGCTGTCATTAGGAAAAAGAGTAACTATTATCCCATTTTGTTAAACCGCTGCTTTGAGGCTACACTGTTAATTTATCATGTAATGAAGCATCCTGAATATTTCACTTTAGAGCTCTTTTTCCTTTTTTTGACTGAAACTTGCCTTTGATCTTCCATCACCTTCAGGTTTAAAAAAGTCAAAGTATGCAGATGTGATAAATCTTCATATCAGAGCCGATCTTCGTTGCTTGAAAGTGTTCATTCGAGGACAGAAAGCCAGAATTTCTGAGATTAGTATTGAAGGTATGCTATTACACTTTTTATAACTCAGCTTACATAACTTATAACAGATAAAATAACCAAAATCTTATTGATTTAGAAATATAGTTGCAGCCCAGACATCACAGCTAGAACCTTTCAACATGTTGGTTAGACAATACCAGGAACATAAAGTGTAACCCTTTCAACTCTCCAGGTCTGGTTTCTGAGGTCCTGATGAGGAAGAAGGAGATGAAGGTCCTAGCCAACCTGAAGAACATTGTGATCCTAAACTGCAACAAAGATGCCATTTATAAGAAGGTAGAGCGTGCACATGGCTAATTTAGTAACGGGTTACATGTATTAGTTACTTATTCAATAACCATTACAGTCTGCTGTAATTACTTTGTTTTTCTATTTCAAATTTTTTTTTCAGGCTGTTTCTATTGATGACAAGGAAGTTTTTTCCTTCCGGATGACAAACTATACTGGTGAAACAGAAGGAGATGCATATCTAGATATGTCTAAAGTTGACACCTGTGTCTCGCTGACAGTAGGATGCATTCAGGTTATCTTCCTCAACAAGTTTATGTCCTCCATACTGGTAAGTATCTAATATTTTAAAATGATCAAATCATTTTTCCACTGATAATAATTACTTTATCTAAGAAACTGAAAGTAATACTAAAATTAATATTATAGAGTTTCAGTTGAGGTTCCTGTAGATTTTCTTAGTCTTATTTTCTATTTTTTTTTTCTTTCAGGCATTTATTAATAATTTTCAGGAGGCAAAAGAGGCCCTGGCTGAGGTGACTGTCCAGGCTGCAGAAAAGGCAGCCTCAGGTGTGAAAGAACTGGCAGAACGAAGCTCTCGAATCGCCCTTGACGTCCACTTCAATGCACCTGTTATCTTCCTCCCTCAGTCATCCTCTTCATCAAACGTCATTGTAGCTGATCTTGGTTGGCTGACTGTCAAGAATTGTTTCACCAAGCAGCCTTTTAAAAATGATTCTAAAATCCCACCTGTTGTGGATAAAATGACTGTGAAACTGACTGATCTGAAGATGTACAGGTCAGAGACCGAGTCTCAGTGATAAACATTGTTTAAAAAAACTAGTTTTATTTATATTTTCTTTTTATGACTGTTGTGATGTTGTTGCTTTCAGAACCACTTATGTAAATGGAGGATTTAAGGGAGAAATGCAAGTTTTGAAGCCCGTTAGCCTGGATTTGGAAATTCGGAGAAATCTGTCATCCAACTGGTACCACAGCATCCCTGACATAGAGATCGCTGCTCATCTAAAGCCAATGAGTGTGAGTAGTAATGTTTGATGACATAGAAATTGATCAAAAATAACATTTACAAGCTTATAGACATTGTCAATTTGTTATTAATCCTTACCTACTTGTTTTTTGTTTTATGTCTGAAACACTTTCTGCTTTTGCTCCCGACAGCTGATTCTTTGCCAGGATGATATGATTGTTGTCCTGAGGACTCTGAGTGAGAATCTCTCAGAGAAATCTGATGCTGTTCAGCCACCAGCTACTCTGTCCATCCCTGATCGCTCCTCTGACTCTGCATCTAACAAAGAGTCCCAAGATTCAGGAGCCTCAGGACCTTCTAGCAGTAAGTAGATGCGATGACAAGTTCTTTTTTTAATTTATATGCATGTAATTGTTTTAAGTATCTGTTATATACTTTAAAAAGTTTATGAGCTGAATTGGTTTTGCCACAACATAATAATAATTTGAATGTAGTTTTGGCAAGTCAGTATCACTAAAACCCATAAATGGCTTCTAAAACTCAGAAAAGTTGTCTCTCTTGCTGCATTTGAACCCAACCCCAACAATTTAAAGCTGTGCATTGATGCCACTGATGCAGGTAACACCGTGGTGACAGCTGCTGTGGTGGAGACTCAAAAACACAGCAAGATAAAGACAACACTCAAGCTGGACTTTAAGTTTGACTCCATGACGCTGGTCCTTTACAGCCCCAAAGAGCATGTGGTATACAAATATGAACGTGCAAATAGCGTATAGCTGTTTTTTCTTTAATCTGTGAGTTATATTCTTGTTTATTATGTTTAATAGATACAACTCTTAGACCTGCATGATGAGCAGCTGAAGCTGGCAGAATTTACTCTGGGTACCATCTCCACTTCTGTCTACATGTACTCTGACAGCTCCATGAAGGCCTCTGTCCGACTTACTAGGTGCCTTCTGGATGACAAGAGACCAAAAATAAAGATGGTCACCTCAAGGTTTGAGACAGAAACTTTAAAAAAAAAAAAGTTATTTTTTAATGCACTGATGAGCATTCAGTGTCTTACCCATAAGACACGTTGTTTGATATTTCTTATTTTTCCAGAATGATGGCAATGCGGCCAGGTGCAGAGCAGAACATGATGGTGGAGGTGAACTACCGCCAGGGGCATGAAGGCACCATTTTAGACACACTGGTGCAGGATGTGTACCTGTGTGCCAGCATGGAGTTCCTGCTCACTGTGGCTGATATTTTTCTTAAAGCCACCCAGCAGGGCTTTGCTCAGGGTCCACAACCTAAAAACAACACAGGAGCAGGAGAAAAAAAGAACATGAACTCCTCTGTCACATCTAAAGACTCTAGTGAGTTTGTTTTATTTAGCCAATTCAAACTTCATGTATCTAAAACATATTATTTATCTAAATCAAACATTCAAATTTATACAAACGTTTTAGGTTTTCTTTATAGACTGAATTTGGTTTTGATAATTGCAGAAATGCTATTTATGGTGATAGTTGAACTAATCTGCGTGATGACAATCATTTTTATTTGAAAAATTTTTTGCATCTCTCAGGTACAGTTGCAGCTCAGGTGTCAAAGACGGAGATGAACGTTGTGGTGCGTAACCCAGAAATTGTGTTTGTGGCTGATCTGACCCGTGCTGATGCACCAGCCCTGGTGATGACCACACAGTGTGAGCTGCTAATGAAAAGTGGTGCAGAGGAGTCACTGATGAATGCTGTCATTAAGGATCTGAAGGTTTAAGTTTTAAGCACGCAACTCTGGAATTCAAATTTAAAAACACAGGAAAACATGTTTTCATAAATCTGTTTTTTCTCCTTATTGTAGGTTATGGCGTGTCCCTTCTTAAGAGAGAAGAGGAAAAACAATGTGACCACCGTCCTGCAGCCATGTCAGGTGTTCTTTAACAGTAGCCAGTCCCCAACTTCCCCTCAGGCTATGGAGGTCTCCATCAACACTCTTTCATTGAAGGTAATTATTTTGTTATCATACTTTCATGATTTTTGTTCATCAGTATCAAATGTTGTCATGTAGAACTTTTTAAACCAGCTCTATTGTTAGCAAGCATAGATATATCTCCTAGATTTTTTTGTTTGAAAAATTTATTGAAAATATGTTTTTATGGAATATTTGGCATCAATTAATGATTTAAGAAAGTTAGCTGAGGGAGATGTATTAAACTTTCAACGTGCTGTGTGACTCTGCACAGGTTTCTCCTGTTATCATAAACACCGTTATCACCATCCAGTCAGCTCTGACCCCCACAGCAGAGACTCCTGAGGAGCAGGACAGTCCTGTTCCTGTGGATCTTTGGGAACAACGAGGCTGGAAGGAGCTCAAATTTTGGTTCTTGGAAGAGGAGGGAGATGAAGACACAAAGTCACTGACCCCACTGATTCCCAAGGGAGAGTCATTAAAGGTACTTAACCTCAATGTGACTGGAACGATAATGTTCATCATATTGTCTAGCATTTTTACATTTTATTTATTCATCTCTATTGAATTGGTGTTCTGCTTGATGCAGCTTTCTGTCCTTTTTTCTGTCGCTGCAGGTCACCATAAAATCAATCTGTCTGACTCTGGAGGCTGGGGTGGGACACCGCACCGTCCCCATGCTTCTGGCCAAGTCCTCCTTTCATGGAGATGTGAAAAACTGGTCCACACTCATTAACTTACACAGTGAACTCAACTTGGAGGTAAAGCTATGTTTCAATATCACACCACTTTTACTTTTCTCTGACTCACATTTGACTTTTTTACTGTTTATGAGCTTGTGTTTCTGTAGAATCTTGTGTTCTGCTTTGTTTTTAGGTGCATTATTACAACGAGATGTTGGGAGTGTGGGAGCCACTGGTGGAGCCCCTCGAGGATGAGACCGGAGAAGGCTTTAGGCCATGGACACTGGAATTAAAGGTAAGGCCCTGTCACACTGGAACATTTTAGACAACTTATGCCAACTTACGAACAGTTGCAGTGTTTTACACGTGCACATTTAAAACATATATGTCTAACAGTTTTTATGTCCTTTAACCAGATGAAAAAGAAGCCAGTGAATGAATCTGGTATGTCTGATGAAGTAGACGGCAATATCCCAGATTATAAGACAGTCATTTTCATCCGTAGTAAGGACCAGCTCAACATCACACTTTCCAAATGTGGGCTGACCATGCTGAGTAACTTGGGCACAGTAAGACACTTGTTTTTTCTGGAAATCCCTTTTTAAAGACATGTAGAGATGTATATCATTTGTGTGTTTTTGGTCTTCCTCAGGCATTTGCAGAGGCTGCCAAACAGACCGCAGAGTGTTCTCAAAGGGACGAAGCTCCATTTGTTGTTAAAAATAGGCTGGGACTTCCAATATCTGTCCTCTACAGTGAGAAGTTTTCTCCATTCAACAAGGAGGGCACTAACAACCACACCGTGAAGCTGCAGGCTGGTGAAACCTTTGAGATGGACTATTCAGCTACAAGGCACTCTGACCATTTCTCAGCAATGATCTCCCTGAGTGAAAAAGATTACTACTTAAAGCCCAGTAAGTTACATGTTATCTTCAACTAATTTATCTTAAATCCATTTTTTAAACCTCAAAAGTTTCCAGTAAAATCTTGATCTTGATTCAAGTCAATCGTATTATCTCTCAGACTGTGTCCTCTGTTTTTTTTTCAGCTCCAGAGGGCCACACCTCAGCCAGTGTAATCCCTCTGATCAAAGTGGGCAGAGGATTGTACAGCGTCATGCACTTAGACTCAAGAGTCACTCGCTTCCTGGTCTGTCAAGTTTCTTCTATAGAGGGCAGCAAGTACATCAAGATCCGCTCTCCTTTCCAGGTACACTACTGATCATCTTATTTACATATTTATTCCTTTTCTTAGTTTTATACTGTCTTTGAGCATTATACAACATTGCACAAAACATAGTTTTATAGTGTTTCTTTAACTTTTATAACTCTCCTAAATGAATTTAACAGTTTTTGAAATACACATCTTCAAGCACACATTGCCTGAGATTTCTTTGTCTTTTTTGCAGATTATCAATCATTTCTTGATACCATTCAAAGTTTTGGTGGGATCAACATGTCTGGGTATAGCTGATCCCAATGAGGAGTTTTGTGTGCCTCTGGACTCGTACAGGTGAATGGAAGTACTCAAACAAGCCCGCAGTTATACACAAAATTGGCAGTTTTTGTATTTCTTCTTTCTTCCTTAATCGAGCATTCCTGTAATTCTTTGGCTATTTGGCACAAGTAGCTCTTCAGATTTCTCCTGCACTTTGCTGTCCTCAGATCTGAACTGAGCCTTCAGCCAATAACAGATGATGGAGCTGATGATCAGCAGTTTGAGATGTCAGAGGGCTTCAGTTACGAGCATGTCTGCATCCAACAGCCTGATGTCTGCAACCAACAGCCTGATGCACACCTGCAGCAGACATGCCGTCGCCGTGGGGATCAGAGCGGTGGGATGACGATCAATATTGTGCCGTTAAAGGAAGCTGTGACGTTCAAACACCCTGACGGTGTTGTGAGTTCCTTTGACATTCCCTTTGTGTTTCACCTCTGGCCTCCTGTGCTGTTACGCAACCTGCTGCCTCACCCCATCACCTTCAAACTAAAGGTGAGATATGCATGGTAATTACCAAATAGGTGGGCTCTGACTCATTGACAAAATAACATACAAGTTTGGCTGTACCAGCCGTAGACCGTACATAAGAAATTAACAAAGCCTCCCGTAGCTCTCCACAAATGAGGTATTGAAACATTTTTCTTACTGACTGTTGATTAACAGGAGAATAGAGTTTCTGCCCCTGAAGTTACTCTGAATCCAGGTCACTCCGCTCAGCTTCACACAGCTGTCATTAATCAATCAAAACTTGACCTTCGCCTGTTGGATTATTTGGCTCAGGACTGGTCTTCTGAGTACAGGTATAACCTAAATTTTAAATATTCAGAACTTTTTTATATTCCCTTTTAGTTATTCCGCTTCCATTTTATCAAAATTACGACTGAATACTTGTCTCAGTTGACTTGATTAAAAGTAGTTCATTAATCTTTCAGAATTGAGATGAATAAATAATCTTCTTACAGTCTGCAGAGTGACCAGGAGGAAATCACCTTCATTGTGTTCCAGTCTTTACAAGTGGATGATGACGATTATGGAGAAGGGACAGAGAGGAAGAGGGCTGAGTTGGACATAGCAGTGCATGTTAAATACGATCCAGGACAGACTGTTATTGCCATTCACTCTCCATACTGGATGGTGAATAAAACAGGCAGGTTGCTCCAGTACAAGGCTGATGATATCCACCGGAAGCACCCCTTAGATTACGACATGCCCCTGCTTTTCTCCTTCAAGCCTCGCAACTTTCTGCGAAACAATAAGGTAAGAGGAAAAAGGAAATTTAGCACATTTATTACAAGTTTATTTATGTTGTCTTGCACAATTTGCTCTTTATTTGTCAAATAGTTTTTTTATTTACTAACTACATTTATGTTTAATAACTAGAGCTGCAATAAAAAAGTGAGCATTATGAATGCCAGTGGATTTCTAATTCTAGTCATCCTGCAGGTTCGACTGATGATCTCAGACAGTGACCTATCAGATGATTTCTCTCTGGACACAGTTGGAAGCCATGGACATGTGAAATGTAAAGGCATACGCAAAGATTATTTGGTAAGACTTTAGAACATGTGCTGTCCTCCAAATAATTATTTGTATAAAGAATCAGCCATTTTACACAAGAACTTAAAGCAGCTTTTGTATGTACATAAAATAGGTTGCACTATGATGGAAGTATGTTTTTATTGTCCGCTGTGTTTTTGTGATTTCGACTCCAGGTCGGCGTGAAGATCGAGGCAAGCAGTTTCAGTCTCACTCGCATCGTGACCTTTGTACCTTTTTACATGCTGGTCAACAGAACCAAGCACCTTGTTTTCTTATGTGGAGAGGGACAAGACAACTGGACTAAGGCAGAGCCAGAACAGGTCCAAACTGAACTGAGTACTCTGCACATACAGTTTTTGCACTTGAATATATTTTGAAGTAAATGAAGACTGTAAAATGTGTGAATTATATTTAGCTTGACCACAAGTTGTGGCTTCATCTTTCTCAAAAGTTGATGAGTTTTCTACAATGTAACAAAAAATTCAATCCTGAACTTGTTGTTTAATCTTTATTTGACATTAGAAATTTTAAACCATACAGATTTTGCTGTTGTGAAAAAGTTAGGTTTCTAGAATTTACAGGTAATACCTTCACACCAATCAGCAACCAAAGCATTTGTTTAGAATTTTATTCTCTAACAATCAGTTGCCAGTTATGTTTACTCCCTGCTTTATATCTGTTTAATTGATTTCTAGTCTGCTGTTCCGTTCTGGCCTGAGAACGACACCAAGCAGGTAAATATCAAAGTTGAAAAATGTTTAGCTCCTCCCCAGACTATTGACTTCACTCGACCTGAGAACTGCCTGCTTCTTCATCTGGACAAATCTGTGAGTGGAGACACATAGAGGTAACACTTTTAATCCAAGGTTTCAAGGTTGTCATTTTGTTTAAGATGGTTTATTTCTGTATGATAGGTGGGTGGCATTATTGTAGATGTGAATCTGTCAGAGCACTCAGCCACAATCCGATTCTCTGAGTACCATGACGGCGCAGCCCCCTTCCACATCATCAATCACACCCGAGATCACACTCTTCAGTTCAAACAGAGGTGAGAAAACATGGCGATTTGTGTTGGGTGTTGTGTGGGTCATGCAGTGTTCGAAAGGAAATCAATTGGTTGGCTGGCGACCTGCTCACCCTTTCCTTCTCGTTGGAGGAGGACAGGTAGTAAAACATAAAAGGCAGAAACTCTACTGACACACTCTGAACTCAGAACTGCAGGATAACAAATGGGAGTAGGAAAAGATGGCAAACCTGTGAAAATAATTCAGTTGTTAATTACTGCAAATGGCACCTGATGTACATGAATGAAAACATTAAATGAAAGTAAACGTAATGAATAACATCTCATCTGCATAGTTGAAAAGTACTCAAATGTTAACCTAAAATCACCAGTTTTACTTTTAAATATTTGAAAAGAATCAGGTTATACAGCTATAACTAATAAAGTTTGGATCCTGTAATCTCTTTTCTTCTTTGCTTGTAGAAATAACTTGCTGTCAACTTGAAGGGGTTCTGCCCATGATATATCTTTTACCACATTGCTGCTGGTTGAGAAATGTTATTTGTAACATTGTAAACATTTGTAGACTGGCTGCAATACTTTATCCTTTGTCTTCTTTGTTTTCATTTGAATTTAGATTAGTGTGAGCTAGAATAATCTTACCTTGCCAGGAAAAACATCAGAAACTTCTGGTGGATTGCTGGTGTTTGGTCTTATTCTGCCCTACTTCTTTTAGCTGCTCATTTATTCAACAATTGATTTTTTTACATGTCTGTTGTCATATTGTATTATTGGTGTAAAATGTTGTTTTCTGATTTATTGTTTTTTCCTCTTTATCGTATGTTCAACAACCTCTTAATTCTTATTAATGGTGCTGAACTAGACCTTTTGTGTGTGTTTGACACCATTCAGCTCTGAGACGGAGGCAGAGTGTGAGGAGCTGGATGCTGGGAAAGCTGTGTTCTACACCTGGACTAAGCCCACCGGTTCCCGAGAGCTTTGTTGGACGTGTGGTAATTACAGTGGGATGCTGAAGTGTGAGGAGGTACTTTAGCTGCAATAAAACGATACAAATCTATAGTTTGCTCCTAAATTCTTACATTAAATCTTGTGTTATTTTCTTTGTGAACTTATTTTTTTACATTAACCATTTGCTCTGGCATCTTTAGGACCTGCGAGAAGACATGAACAAAGAGGGAAAACTTTTTGTGATTTCCTTTTTTGAGGGTAAAGTTGAAAACTCTTGCATCTCTTGGATTCTTTCCTTTTACATTGACATAAAATGATATTTGTAGTTTCTAGTTTGTTTTGTGGGCATGTGTATTCTAATAGGGACTAAGTAAAATTTATACAACTCATTTCTCATTTGGTGGTAAATCAATCAGCCAGCGCTAGTTTAACTTGTGCTCATTGGATTTTTGTCAGTTTTCTGCTTTTTTTAAATGGAAGTTTTTGTTCATGCAAAGGTCTCCAGCGAGTTGTGCTGTTTACTGAGGATCAACACATCTACAGATTGCTGTGTGAAAATGAAAAGGTGCAGCTGGCTGAACAGGAAATCATCCTGTCGCTGAAGAATATGGGCGTGTCTCTGGTCAATAACACCAACAGCCAAGAGGTTTCCTATATTGGAATTACAAGGTGCTTTTTTTGTTCAGTACTCCCAGCAAACACTAAATTACACATCACATCTGTACCTTTAAAAAAACCTCAGGCTTTGTTTGATTAAAACTTGCTGCTTGATACTTATTGCTCAGCTGAATGTTTTGTTTTGTTAAACAAGCTCTGATGTGGTTTGGGAGTCCAAACCTAAGAAGAAGAGTCGATGGAAACCTCTGAGCACTAAAGAAACTGAGATGTTTGAGAAAAAATTCAAGGAGTACATTGAGTCTGGGCCCACTGATAATGTCACTGTTGCACTGGAGAACGACTTTCAGGTTGTTGCACAGTTTTATACATTAAATATTAAAAGATTAAAACTTTTGGTCATATGTTCAATGTTGCTAATAATTCCAGTTTTTTGTCAATCATCTGTTGTGAGATTTGAATTCCTTTCATTGTTAAACTTCATTATGTTTGGTTTTTTTTTCATCTTCCAGGTGGTATTCACACCTAATGGTGCAAATATGCAAATGATTCAACCAGTGGGGGTCCCTCTTAAGAGGCACTTTCTGCCTGGCGTGAAGGTGGAATACAGCGTCTCACCAAGACAGAAAACTTACCGTGTCCAAATCCACCGCATACAGGTTTAAAGAAATTCTATTAATCATATCCCGTTACAAATTAATCTTTTCAAATTCAACTCCAAATCAAACAACCTCTCGCTATATAGAAATGTTGCTGTTATTTGATGTTCTTATTCTTACAGACTCTATTTTCTCTATTAAACCTTATTTTGCTGTCAAAGGTTCTGTCCATTAATGAACTGCATGAGGGAAAAAGTTTTTACATCCATAAATTATAAAATGACACCAATAATTCTTGTCAACCACAAAACAAAACTGTGACTCTTCAGAAAATTAAACCAGTTTTCTGCTGGTGCAAGTTTTCTGTGTTTTTATGTTTAAATGTTTGGATTTTGATGTGTTTTTATCCATGAACCAGTTTTAGAAATGCATCATTTCTTCTTACAGATCCAGAATCAACTGCCAGGAGCCATCTTCCCTTACGTTTTTTACCCCGTAAAGCTGCCAAAATCGATCACAATGGATTCAGGTATGTTTACCCTTCCATCTGTGATGTTTTTCCTTTTATCTCAACATTGACATGTAAAATAATTTTATAATTTTCCTTTCACTGTTGCTGCAGAGCCTAAACCTTTTACTGATATCAGCATTGTTACCAGAGCTGCGGGACACTCCGACATCTCCCGCATCAAGTAAACATTTCCTCTTTTTTATAGTCATTGCTTTATTTTTATTTAGGATTACCTTTTGATTCTAAATAAAAATACATAAGTTTCCTATTTCTAAATGACAGATGTCTTTTTCTATTTAAATGTCGTTGTCCCATTCAGTCACAAACATCTGCAACATTTTCTCATTTTTACTTTTAAGTGTCATAAAATATCTGCTCGCCTCCAGGTACTTTAAAGTGTTGATTCAAGGGATGAATCTAAAGCTTGATCTGGGCTTCTTGTATGCTGTCCTGGACTTTTTTACTCCTGAGAATGCCAGCATCATGACCTCAGAACAGCAGGTCAACCACACAAGCATGCATATAACTACCATACCTTTCATCAGAATTTCTAATAAAAGGATTTCTGTGTCGAAGTTCAACTCTTTTCGTTCTTCATGATTTGTGTTTGTGTTCTTCATCAGGTGGAGCAGTTTGTGAAGGATGTAGAGTACATAAAGACGCAATTAAATCATGTCTCTACTGCTGATACGTCTCCTATAAGTCTCTATGAGTACTTCCACATTTCCCCTATCAAGGTGTGTAACACACAGTAGCAGAAACTAAGTATTAGTAACAAAGTATTGTTGTTTTAATTATGAAAAAGAAATGTTTTAAACTGTTGCAAAATTCTAATCTGTGGTTATTCTGAGTTGCAAACACAAGTTACACCCCATATTGTTATGTACATTTAGTGACCCAAACAAACTGATTGCATTTCTGTTTCTTTTGTTTGCTTATTTTAGCTGCATTTGAGTTTCTCTCTGAGCACGGGAGGAGAAGACGGCTTGAAAGAGAAGAGAGACACAGAACTCATCCCTGTCCAGTCCCTCAACCTGCTCCTGAAAAGCATCGGAGCGACTCTCACCGACGTGCAGGATGTGGTCTTTAAGTAAGAACACACAACAAGGCCCACACACAGTGCACACGCTCACACAATTACACACATCAACTTTTAGTTTCTGGTGTAAGCTTTTTGATGCCACTTGACTGAATCTTTTCATTTCAGACTGGCCTTCTTTGAGTTGAACTTCCAGTTTTGTACAACCCAGCAGCTGCAGTCGGAGGTCATGAGACATTATTCTAAGCAGGTGATGGATCGACTCATTGGTTATATTTCAATTAATCCTTTTTGGTATCTGGATGTTAAAGCTGTGATTTAACCATTTACATGTTGACCAAAGCAGTTTTTTTCTGTAACCCAGTTAATTAAAGCTTGCCTTTACAATCTAAAATTAATTTCTTTGTACACATGAAGTACAGAAGAACAAAGAAAACATGGGCACTTAAATTTCTCTGTATGTATATTTCAGGCTATTAAGCAAATGTATGTGCTGGTGCTGGGTCTGGATGTGCTTGGAAACCCCTTTGGGCTGATAAGAGGACTGTCAGAGGGTGTAGAGGCCTTCTTTTATGAACCCTATCAGGTAAGACATTTCAACTCGTCACATGGAAAGACCTTTTACCTTTTTTAGTTATAAAATGTCTTGTTTTCAAACTTGCAAGTTCACTGCAAGTGAAACTGAAGCATCATTAGTGAACCTATGCTTGCTTATGGTAAACCCTTTTCTGTGTTTTTTTTTTTCAGGGAGCCATCCAGGGTCCTGAGGAGTTTGTAGAAGGAATGGCTCTGGGTGTAAAAGCTCTGGTTGGAGGAGCTGTAGGTAAGGAGAAGATGGTCTTCATCTCACCAGGGAACAAGACCTAAGGCAACATTGTGTTTTGTGCACAGGGTTGTGCTTCCATGATTGAAGAAAAGTTCACAAAGTCTTAAAATCTAATGTATTGTCTGTATCTGTCAGCTCAAGACTGATTTTATTTACTGTTCAAAATGCCTGATAACTGATCAGGTCATGTGGATACAGTATAAGTAGATAAAGAAGTTGCTAAATGATATGAATGTTAAATTTATACATCTGGTAAATAAACAGAGGATTTTTAGACATTTTTGATTGTTGATTTTGCTGGCTTATCTGAATTTTTAGCATTCATTTGTAAGTTAATTCTTTGTCCTGGACATAGATTGAGTGGAAAACGAGTAATAATGGCAAAAGCATTATTATATCTGCGTGTGGCATTATAAAAAAAGAATATTATGTAAAATAATAACTTTTGTTATGGTTTTGTGCAGGGGGGTTAGCAGGCGCAGCCTCCAGAATAACGGGCGCCATGGCGAAAGGCGTCGCTGCAATAACCATGGATGAAGAGTATCAGCAGAAGAGACGAGAAACCATGAACAAACAGCCCAGTGGGCTGAGAGAGGGGCTGACCAGGGGGGGGAAAGGACTTGTTTCTGTAAGTAAAACTGTTATTTTTACACTGTTTTATTAACGACAGTAATCCGAAAAACGGACTTAAAAACGAATGCGCTGTTCTGACATGAATAACGTGTGGTGACGTTTTGATGTTTGGGTGTTTTTAGGGGTTTGTGAGCGGCATCACAGGGATTGTTACCAAACCGATTAAAGGTGCGTTGAGATGGACAGCCCCATAAATAACACTCATAGAACTTTACATTGGCTGTAGAAATGTCCAAATGTGTTTGTATAACCGTCGTGTTCTTGTGCAGGAGCTCAAAAAGAGGGTGCAGCAGGCTTCTTTAAAGGTGTTGGCAAAGGTTTGGTTGGTGCCGTCGCTCGACCTACAGGTGGGATTATTGACATGGTCAACAATACCTTCCAGGGCATCAAGAGGTATGATCATTTCTGTCTGTCTACTGCGCCACACCTGTGCACAGGTGTGTGTGCACAGACAGGAGTTAGTGTCTGTTTTAATACCAAAAGAGTTTTGTGAGCATCCTTAAAGAATCAGTTCTTCACAGCCTATCTTTGTTGCTTATTCTTGTTTTCAGGGTAGCAGAGACCTCACAGGACGTTGAATCTCTACGTCCTCCTCGCTTCATACATGACGACGGCGTCATACGACCGTATAAAGAGAGGGAGGGCATTGGCAGCCAGATGCTGCAAGTAAGAAACATTTAAAACATTCAAATGTACTCATATATTGTGTTTTCTGTGGCCTTTTCAGAGTATTTGTTAGGGGAAAATCAAGTCAGCAAATCATTTTACCATTGTCATTTTTTTCATAGCACTTGCAAGCCATCAGCCCTAGAGTTTTACTCACATATAATACATATATATATATATAGACCATGTCAATATACAGTATATATGTAAAAATCTGTGTGTGTGTTTTGTCTGAAAGGATGCAAAATACTACAGTTCAGACAAAAGCCGTTCATCATCCTCACCAAACCTTAAATGACTTAATCCTATGTAGAACAACCTTCATGCTGTTTTCATCTCATCTTCCTCAAATCTTTTCTTTCTCGTATTTTTTTTCAGCACCTTGCAAGTTAGAATTATTTTCATGTTGATGTTTTGGTTACTAATTAACCCTCGCAGATCAAACAACGCAGTTAGAATGAAAATGATGCAGGTGTAAACATCAGATCTTCATTGTTTTGCTTGTTGGTTTGTTTAAAATGGCTCTGAATGCATTATTCCCAAATTTCTCATACATTATAAGCAGATGGACGGAGTTAGACAAGGGTTTGAAGATAAATTATATTTTTTAAAGGAACATTCTTTGATTGCTCAGACCTTGGTGTGAGATCTGAAATCTTCAACAGAACCTTCAGCTTTTATCCTCAAACACAATATTGCAGAAATTACTCTGTTGAGTTTCTTTGGTTATTTTTGTTCTGGAAGTGTTTGAAGTGGTTACAGGAACTTGTGTTATTTGATTTAGTGAGGCATGCTTAGGTCACATGAAGGTTTTCTGACGAGGAGGAGTGAATTTAGGAATCTGGAGGATGAAGTTATTCCCGGGATGTAAAAATGCCTGATGTAGTTTGTTGTTAGTAAAATTAATAATTAACTGAAAGCTTCAGCTTTGAGCTTCTGTCTCAGACTGAACCAGCTCAGGGTCTCGCTCCTCTGACCTCTTTCTCTTTTGTCATGTCTACAGAGGCGATCGGCCTTCCTTGAATGGAGTAGAACTTCCTCAGAGGATGAAAATGATGAGTGAAGCAGCTAAAGGCGACTGTAGATGTGCTACTGTAGTGTAGCGTTGGTGCTCTGTCTGTAGTCTGTTCTGACGTTTTTAGCTTTTTAGCTGTTCAAACCAAACCAAAGGAAAGACTTTGAAGTCTTTATGTGTTTTATGTTTTGACATCATAAACTAGTTTTTCTTATTTAAAAAGCTTCTATTTCAGTTCATTACTTTAACTTTAATTTCATTGTTTTCTGTTGTTTTGTTCTTATTTGTCACAAAAAAACCATGTTCAAATTCTTTTTTTTTTTTTTTTTAATAATATCATTGCTTCATAAACTTTTCATCAACCGCAACTTTTTGTCACTGGTCACAATAAACCTTTCAAATGCCATCAACTGTTTCATCCCATTTTTTTTTCAACCATCACATTTTTCATTTCACCCTAAAGCTTTTGAATCTCTTTCTTTCATTATTAGAAAAAAAATTCACCTGAATGTTTTTTTTTCATCTTGTTTCTCTTTCTGAGTGTATTCTCTCTCTCTTTTGAACTTTTTTCTTTCAGAAAATTGAGAATGGACGTTTTGCCAGTTACAGATACTTTGCTCATGCAAAAGTCAATGAGTCTGATTTCTTCATGATCACCAAGAGGTGAGTGACTGCCAGACAACAGCTGGGTGATGCGTTTTATCCTCCGTCAAACAAGTGAAATAGAAATGAAATACAAGTGAAATGAAGTAAACTTAAGCTCCAACAACTATATGTTTTTAATGTGAAGTTTATCAGGAAAGGTGAACTTTCTACTCGATGTCAATAAAACCATATCAGATCTGTGAGTTATATAAAGCACATTAATTATTATTTTTTTGAAGTTGGTAAAATATTCCAAAACTTAACTTATTTGTTTCTTAGAGCTAAGACATTGACATAAACAGTGAAGCTGCTGAGCACATTTTTTTAAATTTCCAGCACATTGGTTCCTGATGTTCTGAATTTCCACCGTGTGTTCTGGCTTTGTGTCCCTTTTGTGTGTCTAACTCATTTTATTGGTTTTGTTTTCCAGAGGGATCTTTTTTGTGACGAAAGGCACATTTGGTCAGCTGACCTGCGAGTGGCAGTATTTGTTTGAGGAATTCACAAAGGAGCCAATAATTGTGGAGCGTCGGCGGCTTCGGATTGAGGCCAAGGTACAAAAGATAACTCCTAACTTTGCCTTTTTTCCCCTTTGAAATTTCTTGTTTAAACGTAAATTTTTGGCTGCAGGAACGAGTGAAATCCGTCTTCCACGCAAAAGAGTTCGGAAAGATCATAAACTTTCAAAGTGCAGACATGGCCAAGGTTAGTTTGCTGTTGGAACTTTAAGACTGGGTCGGTTTGATTAGGTCTTGTTTTCTTCTTGAGCTACATCCACAATTATTATTACTGAGGGCAAACTAATTATTTTTGTCAAACTTTCTTTCTTAGTGGGTTCTTGCCAAATTGGAGGATGCCAGAGAAAACTTATCCAAATAATGATTGATGAAGGACAAGATGTGCTAAACACACACACACACAACCTGCGTGTGTGTGTGTCAGTGCCTTTATTACTGCATGCCTGTTTTTGTTTCCTTACATGTATGAGCTGTGCAGAGAAGGTGTGAATGTCAGCATGTGTGTGACTGTGTGTGTGTGTGAGTGTGTGCGCGCATGGTAAGAAAAGTGGTTTTGAACTATAGTAAACTATTTTAAGCTCACAATAAACCAAACTATCCTGCCCTATTTGCACTCACATATTTGCACAAGTTTAGGTTTTCTTTGATCAAAATAACGTTAAGCCTCGAGTTCACGGACAGAGCTGCAGAAAGGGTTAAACTCGGGAAACTGGAGGATCAACAAGACCTCCAGGTTTCTGCACTTCTGCCTATTACTGTCAAACACGAGTTGCTGATTTTACATTTTCATTGCCATAAAACACATATTTGAAGTTGTATATAATGAAAGAAGTATTCCTACAAATCTCTAAAACACTGTTGCCAAATTAACTACAAGAGTTACAGCTGAACACTATTTTACTGGAAAATATAAAAAGGAAACAAACTGCAATAAATATGTTTAACATTATTCATTTAAACTGTTATTTTGTACCTTTTGTTTTCCAAAATAAAGACTGTTGAGTTGAAGCTTTACATGCATGCTATTTTTATACTGTACATGTATCTTCTGTATATTTAATATCCTTTTGATTTCTATCATTCTCACATTAATCTAGGCGATGTTTTTATACCACACATATGCAATGCAAACAATGTAATATGCACCAAAAAGTATATTTAAAAGACAGAAAATGTAACTATCAGCTCCTGTTTACTCTTCTGTTCATTGTTTTCTTATCTTTTTGTTTGGTTTCAGGTGTGTCAAAGTTTAAAATGATTAGATATTTCTATCGCTTTTCCTATTATTTTTTTTGTTTGTTTTTCGTTTTTTGCAGGGAAAGTAAAATAATGTTTACTGCTTTTTATGTTTTCAGAAAATAAAACATGCTTCAAATTTTTGTGCTATCTTTATTTATCCGCTGTGTCACAAACATGTC
>JAVKLF010000001.1:12815455-12826353 GCA_034783495.1 Millerichthys robustus
CAGAAGAGGTGTGGCAACATTAGGAGCAGAGGTGTTGAGGACACACCTCATGTCCAGCAGAAGACACCCATCATTGCTTCTCATCTGGACAAAGTTTCTTATGATACAAGGACATTTGATCAATAAGAAAACAACCAAAAACGAGACTGCTTTCTATATGGTTATCATGCAAAGATCCAAATTAGGAATAAAATGAAGGGTCAATCATTACACCTATTTCAGCTGAAGGATTTAAGTGTGAACTGGAGCTCACATCCTCTGAAACTGCTGTGTTGTTCGTTTGGTGGTCCAGTTTTGTTTTAAATCAAAAGAGAAACTGTGACTCAGAACATTTTTAATTTCTTTAGTTTTTGATGGTAGCTTTAAACTGAAGACATGCCTGATACTAGATGGCATCAGTTTTAGTGATCATGAAGCCCAGAGTGGGTTTGGAATGCATGTTCAGTTTTAACTGTTTTTGCCCCTCAAAGAATCGCAGAAACACTGTAACTCTATCTGGATTTAAACTCTCAAAACAAGCCTCTGATATCCTGATATATTACAGTAATATTGTGTTATTTAATCAACAGTACAGGCACCAAATTATCTGTATTTTTATGAATTGCTTTGTAGGTAACTGACCAGTTATGTATCTACCAAACCAAAAAATAAGAAGTATTCTGATTATGTTGATTGAACTTCTTGAATATCTCAAACACCAGTCTGTAAAAAAAAGTTTTGTTTCCTACTTGTATTTTTGAATGAATCTGTTCATAGTTGTTTTATGTATATATTTAAAACAATTCTGTTGAAAGCTCACTGCCGGCTCCTTAGTTTGACTTTGAGTCAAAAATTCACTGTAAAATTGTTATATTTCACCTACTGTGAACCGTTTTAATAATCTCTTCGTTATTTCCATTGAGCCAAGATCAGTTTGATTGGAGAATACTCTCCCTGTCCTGTGTTCTCATCTTTATTTTTTCCATCAGTTTGTAATAGAAAAATAAAGTACTTATAACAGAGTTCTATACACTTTTCTGCAAACTTTTGTTTACTTTGAGACTAAGATCAGTGTTCATGCATAAAGTTTTGTTGCTTTTACATGTATCTGTAAGTCTAGCTGTATGTTGTAAAACCGATGTCACAACTGATTATTTCATTTCTTTTTTGGTTTTTGTTAACTATTTGCATCGATCCAATAAAACAAAGGGCTTTTAGACGTCACCTGAGCGTTGTCAGAGACCCCTAGTGTCAGAAACACTAAAACTACAAGAGATCATAAATAGTGCAGAATAATGTTGCATTTTTTAGATGTGATCATCAAACATGTGTCATCTAAAAGCAGATTATGACTGTAGGCTTCCAAATACACTAAGTGTTCATTGGCAATACATACAAAATAAACAACATGTCAAACTGAATCAAACTTCCTAAATTCATGAATAAATCAGGAAAATGAAAGGCATTCAGTTATACTGCAGTGTTTATTCAAATCTGGACCTCAGTTCCCTAAAAGCAAGTTTTTATAAACACACCCTCAAACACAACACAGACACCAGCAGGCAGAACAGTTTGACTCTTGCCACATCACTGAGGCGCAGAAATATGAAAAGAAATATTTAAAAACTCTAGAACTTCAAAGGTGGAAATGACTTCAAGTTACACAAAATTGTCCTAAAGCAACAAATAAGTACATCATTGGCACCACATATAAAAAAACAGGCTACTCTTAAGAGAAACAGGCAGGATACAGTACAATAAATTATTTATTATATACTCGAAACAGAGAAAAAAACACTGCTTGTAGCATTAAATAAAAAACATTTGATTGGTGTCGGTAAACATGTAAATGGCATTTATAACTAAAAAACCCCGAACATTTAAAATTCTTCACTTTATCGTGTTTCAGAGAAAAAATTGGAGATTTTAAAATGGCTAAAGAACTTGTGTTTTTTCCAGGGTTTAAATAAAAGACCCCACAAACAAATCCTAAACCAGCAGTAGTACAGTGAGACACTTTTATGACTGGACTTATATATTGCAACAATTCATGATGAACTCGGTAACCCCTTTCAACAGTACAGCACTTAGCCACTTTGTTAAAACACACACACACACACGCTATCTTTTGTCTTTAAACACAGAAAAACCAGAGCAACAGAATGATCTGTAGGCTAATACACCATGAGACAAATCAGGTCAGCTGCTCGTGTCTAAAATATTTTAAAATGCACCTCTAAGTCCTGGACCTCCGTCAGAGCACTGGAGTAACGAATGGATAAGAACATGAATGTTTAGGACTTTTTTTTTTTTTGCAAATGTGATCATTTAGTCTACACAATTCAGTATTTAAATGTAAAACAAATCAGTACAGAGAAAAAAGTACTTAAAATCAAACTAATTCGTTGTATCACATTAAATAAAAAAAGAATTTCTAACCCAAGGCAGTCGACAAAACGATGAGAACTTCTAGGCAGAGAAGCAGCATGCAACAAAATGTCTCCTGACTTCAGATATATGAGTTATCTTGAGCTGCAACAAACTGGGAATGTTTTGGCAAAACAAGAAAAAGGAAACCAGTTATACAACATAATCAGACTTCAGATATGTACAGATTTTGGTAAATGTAGCCAGAAGTGAATACTTATTTCATGAGCTTATTAAACACGGCAAAATTAGAAGAATATGGTAATAACTAACTCAGTCGTTGTACTAACATACTCAGGAAATATCCAGTTTATTTGTCTGTACCTGATAAAACAGATGTTAACACATTTTATCACGAAGGCCCTTAAAGCTGAGAAAACAATTTCCATAGGTCATAGCTTCGTCCAATTATTGGCTGTTTCAGAGGACTTTAAATACTGATTCATGAACTGGAAAAGCTATGCGATGCTTAGCATGAATCTTTCACTTCAAGTACCGGTAAAAAAAAAAAATACAATGGAGGGTGGCAGATGTATAGGACAGGTTCATACACAACAATAGCTAACAACATAGATTCAACAAACACAGTGCATTATCAGGTAATTAAAAAAACAAACACTTTCAATTAAAGGAATGCAGTGATATTCCAGAAGAAACGCCTACAGTGTTTTAACAATGTTATACGAATGGATGGAAAACCATCTGGTGAAGAAACACAAGATTATCAAATTTAAAAATTCCAACTCGAAGCTCAAATCTTCACAATAATTCCACAGTAACAAAACATTAAACGAAAAGTTGGATTTGGTCTGGATGTGAGGCATGAACAAAAGTTTACCCACAACAAAACAAACAAAAAAAAAAACCCTTCTGAAATGCGGAGAGAGACATGATTTCATTTCACGGTGTGTTGGGTGAGTCCCTGAGATTTTGCTGGCTGTCTTTGATGTTTCCAAGTGTAATGGTGACGTTTAAAAACAGCACTTTTCCAAGCTCGACCCCCACTAGAAAAATCACACACACACACATCCTTTCTCACAAGACTGTGTTTGTTACTCACTAAAACATACTACTTTAACGTGTTTACTCATTTTGAATGGAATAAATAAATCTTACTGTGGACGACTATCCAACATCTTTAAAGTTTTACATAGTCTTAATAAGAATGTACCAGTTTCAGCCAGACCTAACATTTATTCACTTCTAGTAGTTTAAAAAAGGGGATTGTTTTTTATCTTTATAAACAAAAATGATTTAGAATCCCCAAATTAATAAAGATAAAAAAACATTTATTTAGAACAAGACTTGCTAGTGCTTCAGCCAAGGGGATGGAATAATCTGAAATAATGAAATTTTCTCCAACTTAGCTGAGGTCAGATTGATAACTTTCTGGTTGGTGTACAAAAACCTGCCAAATTCTTAAGAAATAAAATGAGTTTGGTTGATCTGTACATGAGGATCTTTTTCTTATTTTGTTCCCAAACTAAACTCAAACCTTTCAAACATCGTGTTCAAATGTAGTTTTGCCCCCACCTGTAATATGCCTGGTAGTTGTGTTTCTGGCATTGTGTGTAGAAAACAATAATGTTTTAATTCTGCCTCGACTCAAACAGCCTCCCAAAAACTCATCCTTCCAACAGTGAGTCTACTGCTCCCCGGGGCGCTCCAGGGTGTCTATGACGCGGCTCAGCCTGATGTTGAGCAGCCGGATCTGCGTGTCCAGGTGGTCGATTTTCTCTTCCAACGAACCTGCCCCGCCTCCCCGACGCCAGTACGCTCCCACGGGCCCCGTCATGAAGTACACCGCCATGATGAAGCACAGTGGCAGCACCGCGCGCTCGGGGTCACCTTCGAACTTCTGCAGGATGTAGAGGCAGGACAGGGCGAAGAGCGCGACCCTGACCAGCCAAAAGAAGCGCCCGAAAACGGCGTGCAGCAGATAAAAGAAACCCCACAGGAACATGGATAGGAACCAGTAGGCCAGGAGGACAGCGGCGACCAGGACCAGAACGCGAGCCGGGGAGTTGGTCAGAGATGTTAGGCTGAAATAGTGGCTGAGGTTTGAAGCTACATAAAGAAGAAAAGGGAAAAAAATAGGTATTCACCAATTTGACATTTTTAACTGAATTGTTATAAATATATTTAAGCGCTTACAATCGATGCCCATCACATCGAGCAAATCTGACCAGATCTTCCAGATGGTATCTACAAAAGAGTCCACTCCATGGACGAATCGCTCCGTTGCTTTGGAGAAAAACTTTAAAAAAGTGTCAATGTTAATATCTCTTATTGCACTACAAGTAAGTACAACACAGAAAATATGACATTCCAGTCAGAATGAGTCTACTGTTTTTATGATGACCTCTCTTTTCTGCACAAAACCCATAATTTCTCCTTTACTTTTTCACAACTTTAAGTTGTTACATACGTATAATAGAAAACAACTTAAGTAACATTTTGTGCAAGATTTGTAATTGTAGTTTCTTTTGTGAAGATCTTGAATACATTTGAAAATGATCTCACCACAGTAAGGAAGTTGTTGAAAGCCGAGATACAGAACTTTTATTAGGAAACATTTTAAAGTTGTTTTTTTTTCCTTTTTTGGCGGCTAAATGCAGGAAATAACTTTCAATTATTTCAAAAATGTAGGAAATGCAGCTTGACCAGTGGCGGCACGCCAACTTATCTAAATTTCTCCTAACACCAGCAGCTCTAGACTAGATCATGACTGCTCCTGGAACATTTTACACTCTTAAATCATAAGATTTGGGTTGAATAATTCAAAATGGCATCCAACATGTTTGGCTAGGCCCCGGGCGCGCTTCTTCTTTCCTGTTCGTCATTCTTAAAACCACAAGCCGCCGGTCAGCGCTGACGAAGACAACCGCTGTCCTGCACATTCTGTCCCGTCCTCTTACCTTGTACAGTCCCCTGATGTTGTCCTCTCCGAACACACTGCTCAGAGTCTGGTAGATGCCGTTAGCTGCCCGTCGGAAGCTGTTTTGGTTGCTGGTCCTGCCGCTCCTGCCCGCCTCGGCTGGGCTCAACAAAGCAGCAGAAAGCACCACGAAAATCGCGAAAAACCTGATTCCTCTCATGGTAACAAAGACCCCGGGATATTCAGCTCAAGTGTGATTCACAATGTTTTAAGTTAACTCAAAGAAAATCAGTAGCTACCTGACTAACCTTGCAAAAGACAGATGAGATATGGTGGTCATACCCGTGTTACATCCGAGTTATGTTCACGGACATCACGGTAACGCACGGTCTCCCGATTTTCACACTAGTTCAAAAGCAATAGGTGTTCTAGTTCAATTTATCCTGCATTAGATCACACCCACGTCTTTCACAAATGTAAAATTACAGAACGTGCTCTGGAAAACTAGATTTTTTGGGGGTGTCCTTTACATAACCTATTGTCATTGAATGTACCACTTTTCATCGTGTGTGTTCGACGCAGATTAAGGTCCTCTAAAGTTTGCTGCCGCCATCTTTTGGTCAAATGGTGGTACTGTTTATCTAATTAACTACGGATTTAATCTTTATCAGTGTCTTTTTAAAAATGTATATATTTGTAATTGATTGAGGTCCAGCCTTCGTTTTTTCTCATGTAAATTAGCAATATTCTGTGAAGATCTACATGTAGGTATGAAAAGTGTCAAATGAGGACATAACACTTGATTTAGGTTTCTTGACTCGTCTATAAAAACATACTTCCTTTTAATTATTATCATCTACTAAATCAAATAATAAGAAGTTACCTATTTGATGCTAATTTGTATCGGAACAATTAAAAGACTTTTACTAATTATACGCACCAACGACCTCTATTAGAATATAAATCACTGGTGTTTACAGACAAAAATATTTTACGACATTGCTAACCATTAACGGCTGGCAACGATGCACGCGTTAATTAAAGAAGGGAGACGTTTTGAAAAAAAAAAAACCAAACAAACCAAAATAGCAACTTAACCGAACGCATGTTTTGTATAAACGTAGTTTAGTGAAAAGACAGGTGTATTCGGATGAGTTAAAATGTTTGCTCGAGCTCCAAGAGCAACATTCGTGCCACCAAGCGGAACTCCAGCTCATGTTGGACCCGGATCCTACCACGTCAGCCCACACTGGCGCCGAATATCAGGTTGGAGAAAAAGTTCCTAAACAGACACTAATTAATAAACAATCTAGGCTTGGCCTTTTTATTACCTCCTCAAACTAAATCTGTTAGTGATTTATCACGATTGCCCTGCAATGTGCTACTTTTTGTTTAGACTATCTGCACTTTAAAAACGAACTTATATCGCCTAAAACGTTAACATAACAACTATCGGTTAATGGGCATCATTTTTCTTTTTTTTTCTCCTGTTGTTTTCTGTTTGAGTTTTATTGCAGATGAATATGCTCCATTTTTGTCCATGAGCTCCAGACCACCACTATTTGGTCAGGCCCGTGAGCCTGGACCAGGACCTGGATATTATGACTCACCTGTTCAGGTACTGAAGAAACCACTTAATTTACAAGGACTACAGTCAGAGCTCTGTGTAAACTTAAGGTCAACAGAAGTTAAGCCGTTTCATTTTCTTTTTAGAAAAATAATTTGACCTGGTTTTATTTCTCATTAATTACTCTAAGATAGAATATGTCTAATGCTGACACGTGTTTATAGGCCTTCTCATTAAACAGAAGACATTATTGTATTTCTATAAGTACGGTAGTTTATGTGACATTGTTTGCTGAATAACTAAATTTCCCTGCTCAAAAAACAAAGACTGTAGTTTTGAATATAATTTTAGAAGACTTTTAGGAAACCTAATGTTACCAAATATTTAAAGATTACTTATTTATGTAGTCTAACTTTCATCTCTTTAGCTCAATGTCCACAGTGGCTGCAGTCTGCAGAACCGCTCCAAACGTTTTGAAGAAGTCGCATCAGAAGTTCCGGGCCCCGGGGCCTACAATGTGCTGTCTGCCTCAGGAAATGTTCTCAAGGCTATGAGAGTGAATGTAGGACAGCTTGACAGAAGAATGGTATGTATATGAGTAAAAGTTTTTATATTTTTTTTACTGTAGAATCATTTGTTTGTTAAAGTTACAAGTGTAATGTATTGTAAAGAAGGTATAAGTGCTTTTGGATCAAACACTTCCAAGGATTCTGTGAGGGTCAGAAAACTTGTAAGCTTCTCAAAAGACAAGACTTTTTATGAGCTGCAATGATACAGTCAGCCAGCAGGGGGCAGATGAGTCAAAATCATATTTCATTTCTTTCACTGGAAATTGACTTATTAATACTTGAGCTTTGTTGTTGATTGATTCCTGTGTGATTTTCGTAGGTGTTAACGGCTATTGTTAGAAACTAATGTGTATATGACCCACTTTCTGCAAAAGCCATTTTGTTGTTGAGTTCTAAGGTTCAGTGGTTCATTTCGTCTAAGCATTAAGTGAACCAATCCTTGTATAGTTACTTTTGTTTTGACCAAACACATTAATGCTGCATCACAGGTGGTGAAGTTCATGCAGGTTGTTTGGTTTCTTCTCCTTAAGTAGAAGAAATGTTAAAGAAACAGTCATTTTTACAACTTTCATATCTTTTTTAATATCATCTCTCATTTCAGCTTTTAAACTGGAGTCTGCTGCTCCTTGTGGCTGTTAGTGGTGCTGCATCCCAAAACAGCCTGCTGGAGGTCACCATTTCTCATAAAATTTATAACTAGACAAACAAAGAAAAGGTTATTCTTCTTTTACTGTAATAATATGAAAAAACAAACACTCACTCATGTTCCCATCTGTTGCAAAGTTAGTGATTTGGCCTCTTGGACTTTTTACTGAGGTCTTTGTTCATGTTCCTTTAGCAAATACAATTCTTGTTGTACTGCTACACATCTGCTTTCTACTCTTCTAGCTTGTTTTTCTATTTTATGCTTCCCCCAGTTCTTCTCCATCGCTCTCTGTGCCTCCTTAGTCTCAAACTATTCTGGCCTCAGGCATTGCACAGCTCCTTTATAAGCCTGGGCATTTCTTTCCATTAGTAACCCAGACTTTTAAACTCACTCTCCCTGCTTTTCTCCTGCTGTTTTTTTTTCTGACTGCAGGGTAAAAGTCTCCAGCCAGTTCGTCAGCCGTACCTGTATATCCCATCCATTCCTTCCCCAGGCCAGGCCTTGGGCTACGAGGAGGATGCCTTGGGTGTGCTCCGAATACGGCAGCCCCCTCCCAGGGACGTAACCCTGGGGCCAGCTTACTACAATCCACCGGCGGTAAGGGCGAATTCCCACATGCATGCACAATCCTGGTCAAGTTTGAAATGTCATCCGTCAGAGTGCGAGACACTTATTTACGCACACTTGTGTGTGAGTGTGTCAGACGGTGCTTATTCTGCCACGAGGCGAGGGTCCATTAGTGTTGGGGAGATCTAATGCACCACCAAACCTCCACATCACCTCCTTCACTTGGCCCCAAACCCATTTCCATAGCTAATGAATGCAGCTTCTCTTTAAAAAAATAAAATAAAATGCCGCTGCGTGGTCATGTTCATCTATTTTACATGCCAACAAAGAGCCGTTAGTAATTATTCTTTAAGCTTTATTACAATATTCACTTAAAATAATGCACACGCCTGCTAGTCTGGTACTCAATTAAGTAATTTTTCATCTGTTAATGACCAGAGGAAGTCAACAGCATCCTTGAATCCTGGCCGAGGTTGTATCAACACAGCAGTGAGGGCACAGAGGCGTGCGGAGATTTCAGGCTATCAGCCGTGCATCCATCCAAGGCTCACTCTCTCTCTTTCTCTTGCTCTCTCTCACTTTTTATCTGAACTTCTGTTGCTCTCCCTTTGAAAGCTCAACCTTTGCTTCCATCTGTCTCCTTCCCTTTGTTCATCTGTCTGACACGCTTTTTTTCTTTTAAACTCAACCAACCCCCCATCCCATGTGCTGACCGAGTTCAAAAGTGTGGAGAGGCGGATTTAAGTGGTTGTCGGAGGAAGTATCTTCAAAGTAGCTGGGACAACCTTTGAATGATAAGACGTTAGCTAGGAATCAAAAGGACATAAGTTTGTTTTCTATCTAGTTGTTGTTGAGCGTGGCAAAACTTTTTTTTTTTTAAAATCTGCAGACGTTAAACTCATGGTTGAGGGCTGGCATCAAAAATCAATGACTTGACAATAAAAATAAGCATAATTAAGAAGCATCAGCAGAACTCTTATAAGAATAAAATATTTATTTTATGGCAGACTGCCTGTATCTTTTTCACAGGTACATGCCTTTTTAGTTTAATGAAACTTACGGTAATATTAAAGTGTACCCATGTGATGAGAGAGTGACTGACGTTTGTTAAAGAGTTGCATTATTTCTTTCAGCTTGTTTCATCTAAACATGCCAGTCACAAGAATTGCTGTTGACTCATCCTTTCCTACTTATAAATTTGATCTTTTTAAGACCTTACTGCGTTTATTCAATAGCTGCAGTCGAGATAAAGACATAAAATTCAGTCAGACAGCCGATGGCATCCCATCAGCGCAAGTCTGGCCACTATACTTGAGAGAAATTCTCTCATGTGGTATCTCTTAGATGTGTTTGGTGACAGCTGGTCAGCTCATTTCCAGAGTAGCTTCTTGCAGTTGTTAAGATTGAAATGGACTGTTCGTATCTGAGAGGCTGGAGGCAGAGGAAGCAGGCTGTAAAACTCCGATACACCAGCACAGAGAGTCTCCACTAGATCTCTGATACGCTGAGGCATTTGGCTGAACTTCACATTTCATTTAGCCCCAGTTTCTTGAGCTGAACTGGGAAGAAGAAGAAAACTGATAAGTGCGAATGACTCACTTCTTTTCTCTAATCCTTTGAACATTCAATTTTCTTCTTGTTCTCTATTCTGGCTGCAGTCGGAGATGAGGTTCTCTCAGTATAAAGGGGTTCAGTTTGGCAACAAAACCGGAAGAAGAGCTGATGTGAAAACCGATACGGGACCAGCTCCAGGACAGTATGACCCTGAGATGTGAGTAGAAGTAATTTGTGTCTTCTCTTCTTTTTAAGTTTGATTCCATTAAAAAATTTCAACTTTAAATAAACCGTGCAGATCCTTTGTGGGGTGATTATGTGGAAAGATTTTTAGTCATTAGTGTCTTACCTATTGTCTAAAACCTCATTTTGGAGAAATACAGTTTAATTGATGAGTTTACAGCTAGTCTAAGCAACGCTGATTACTACCACCCTAAAACAACTCGAATCTTAAGAATTGGTAATTTATAAATCTTTACGTTGCTGTCAGTTTAATATTACATATTTCTTTTAGCAGAAATATGATATTCCTGCAGGAAGTGCCCCGTTCTGCACTAGAAGTGCTACTACTGCTGCTTTTTATTCAAACAAATTACTTAAAGACTCGAACTGTCTTTTTTAATTTCCTAGCACCTGTGTGTGTGTGTGTGTGTGTGTGTGTGTGTGTGTGGTTGGGCACACATTCAGCTCAGCTGTTCATTAAAACAATAG
>JAVKLF010000001.1:12875432-12891638 GCA_034783495.1 Millerichthys robustus
GTGTGTGTGTGTGTGTGTGTGTGTGTGTGTGTGTGTGTGTGTGTGTGTGTGTGTGTGTGTGTGTGTGTGTGTGGAAGAGAGAGAGAGAGAGACCTGGGCGTGTCTCTCATCATGCCTTTTTAAGTAGCAGGGCACTTTAAATGGAAATGTACTTGACATTTAGGAGAAGATGTAATCAGCGCCCATTAGAAGGCAGCTGATTTCCTCTTCAGAGCTCACTCACGCCATCTTTCTCCCACCGCTTTCCTCCCCCCTCTTTCCTTTTTCCACCTCGTCTCCCCGTGGCATGCCACACGTTTTTATTTTTCACACTTTTGATTTATTTCTGTTTCTCCCAGATTGTTCTGCCTGGCCCTTATTCTCTCCCTCTCAATCTAATTTACCTGTACGCTCTCAACCCCCCCACCACCCTCTGTCTTTGCCCATCAGGGCATTGTAGTTCAAGAATAGACGCTTGATTTGATTTAAACATTTTGCCGCTTTCATTTCACGTCATTACAGAGGCTAATTCTCTCAGAGAATGTGCACGCTAATATTATTGTATCATGACAAATCATGCAAAACCATGAATTGCGCGGGAGAAATTCTGTTCCATGAGTGAGACTGAAATATAATGCAAACAAATCTGAAGGGTGATTGGAATTTTGTCATGTTTGGAATAAAGAAAATGCAGTTTATTTCATTTCTTCTTTTTGTCTGTGTTTTGATCTGCCTTTCTGAGTTACTTCAAGACTAGAAAGATGCATCTTTCAAAAACAGTCTGTTCTGGAAACTCTATTTAAAGTGTCCGTGTTAACTGTTGCAGCATAACAGAGTAATCCCACATTATGACCAGATTTAAAACATATGGATAAGATGTTTAGTTTATCCAGGCTTTTCTTTTTTTTGTCAGTCTGGGAATGAGGTGCGCTTCATTGTCTCTGGTTATAAACACCAATTAAAACATATCTAAAAATATTTTAATTGCTTTATTTCAAACTGATCTTGGGGAACTTTATAAAGTGAACAAATACATTCATGAATCCCAGCTGTTTTAAATGGAATACCTAGTTTAAAATGACAGATTTTAGATTATTCTCCACTCAGATTATCTCTAAAAGTGCTTCAAAGAAAAAAAACATCACTTCACTTCAGTTAATTATTAGTTTTGTTTGCAGTTGGTGATTTGTTGTAAACTTAACTTTTAATAACATTCTTCTTAAATAATTCAGTATTTTAATGCCACAGATGACAATAATTGTCATTAATCCCTTCAGTAGTTTTAGATGAATTGGGTAATTGTCAATACAAATGGTGATAAATGGTTCTATAGTTTTAAATTGCATTTTAATTGCATTGATTTGTTTGTCCAGTGATCCTAAACCGTTAGATATTATGTTGGTGTTAGGACATTCCTGAAGAAGAGAAACTACTGAGGAGATGTTTGAAATGTTCAATTTCAAAGATGTTTCAAACATGATCCTGAAAACACATTCTAGCTCATTAATTTGAAAACCACTAAGGAAATAAATCTTTACTAACAAGGAAAAATTAATAGCAAAACCCCTGCAAGTCCAGTTAACAAAAACAAACAAAACCTAATTAATGACAAAATGAATCAAAGAACTGGAGCAGCCCTTCTGACTTGTTGCTCAGGATGCTGCGGTCACCAGGACAACAGGTCCTTTTTACTCTGACAGCCGTTATTGGATTTGGAACCCAGTGGTGCCTCTGTTAGCTCTGTTTAGCTTGTTGGTTCATGCACATGTTGACAGCAACACTTCCTCAGACCTCATTTAGTCAGTTTTGTTCTGATGTGCGGTGGAGTTGCAACACTGAGCTGTGAGTGCTCGAGTCCAAACTACCTCTTTGTTTCCTCATCTCAGATTTTGATCATTTAATTTGACTGCCAGATGTTTGGGATCAACTTCTATTACTGCTTATTTTGTTATGAGCAGACTGAAATAAAACTATTGTACATGAATTACTTATATAGATGGAATGATTATTTTCTTTTGTTTAACACCGTGGATGAGACCCAAACACAACTGATTAGACCATTGAATTCTATTTTCTTTTTGTTTGAGTGTACCATGCTTTAACAATCACACACTTCTCCATCAGTGGTGTCACACTGGAAGGTACTTTTACAATCGCAATAATTTAATGTCACAATTGTTGCAGCTTAGTGCGCTATTTTTCTTCTTCTGTCAACCATTTTTGTTAATCAAGACACACAAATTAAAAGAATAGCAGCCTAATTAAATTTGCACTCTTCTGTTTTCATCAAAACATCTTCTCTCTGTAGCAGTTTTAATGTGATCGTTTAAGAAAAAAAAGAATCCAGCATCCTTATTTGCACATCTTAATTATTTCCTTCATTGCTTTAAGATGAGCTACAGTATGGTCAGTTTTACTAATGCATATGCTTAATTTGAAGAATAAGGTAAAAAAAAGAAAAGCCCAGCATTTCTTGAAGGATGCTTGTTTATTGTTTGTTGCTACAGTCTTAACCCATGATCATCTTATGAAGAGGAGGAACAGAGTTACACTTTGGTCAAACTTTATAAATGCCATCATGAACGATCTCTTTATTTCTGTTAGCACTATGACAATGTGTTGAACATGACCCAGTTACTACATTTTACTTTAGCTAAATATTAGTGAATATGGCAATGTTGTAACTATTTTTGTATTTTTTAAAGGCTGATTAGCTGTACTTGCTATCTTGATATTGTAAATATGTCCAATAATCACTTTCTGAGAGTTTTACCCGTTCAACTTAACTTTCAACTTCCATTCAGATAAAAAGCTTGTTTCAGACTCTTTGAAGTGGGATAGATGATAGATGGAAGTGTTCACTGATTAACTTAGTTCATTTTAGTTCACATTCCAAAATCAAAACAACAGTTGTGTGGTTTTTGCTGAGGGATTCTCAGAGGACTGTTTGAATAATAGAAATGACGATAAACAGGTGGGAGAGTTAGCCGATTATTGGATGATAAACAGTACAGAGGTTAGCGTGCGTCAGAGGAGCTCAGTGAGGCTGTGGATGTGCTGTTAGATGTCAGCTGACAGGATGAGGAGGGTTTTGGAAAAGGAACTGAATATGAGTAACAGTTGTAGGGAGCAGTGAGATTAAAAAGATTGGCTAAAAATAAAAATTGTAAATTAGGGTACTTTAATGTATGTAGAGTGAGATTGTACATTTGTGTTCATGCAGGGTCTGATTTCTCTGTCCAGTTGTCTTAATATATATATATATATATATAAGTATAAGTTATAAACATTACTTTTAAATATTCTAAACTTCCATCCCTTTGTAATTACTCCACAATATTATTTAATCTGTGTGACATCCAAGCTTTGTGTATCAGTGTTTTTCCTGTGCCTGTTAATGGCAACATGACTTTGTCATTAAAGGATTCACGGGTGATTTGGTTGAGAAATGTTGGATCAATGCAGTATGAGGTTTCTGTCTCATCGATTGCTGTTGCAGTTTGTCGGCGTACCTGTATTCACACTCCATTAATAATGGAATGTCTCATTGTACAGTGCTTAATCTGATGTTAAATTTGAACTGTGATTTTTTTTCTTTTAACCATTCTGTGGAAGTGGGTATAATCTATAAACACAAATCAGGACAAATTATTGCCATTTCAATTGATATAATGAGCTTGTTATCTAACATTTGTCTCTTTTAGCATTCATATGTCGTCAGTTTCTGGTCATCCGGTAAATGAAAGGCCAATAGTCCCTGGTCTGTTTTTGGTCTCCTCCAACCCCTCAGGGAAATATCTGTCTCTTTTGCTGATAAATTCCTCAGTGTGCTAAGGTTTTTTAAAAAACTATTCTCTGAAAAACAGCAACTGGATGCAGCAACGACTCACGTTGATGACAACAAAAGCTAAACCAAGATGCAGACTTTAAAATTCAAACCATGATGTCAAATGATTTGTGGGAGCTGCAGGGTCCTTACTTTGGGAAAAAAAAGAAATAAATGTAGATGCTTTTGTGTGGGCCTTAAAATGTGTGAGTGACAGATTGTTTGGGCCAGTGTTTTAAAGAAGTTCACCTTCATTTAATGTCATTTACATAAAACTAAATGATGTTCAGAGGATAATGACTCCTTCAAAGTAAAAGCAGGAAGCATGGTTTTTGGGGGTTTTCAGTTTGAATGTTTGTGTAGGTGTTGAATTCATTTTGGTCAACAGGGGGAAGAATGAAAAAGAATAATAAAAATTTAGGCATTTAAATTTGGAAAAACATTAAATGGGATGTGAACAGATGGCAATTGAAAGTGTGGTGCAACTTGCACTAATTGTATTCTGAGGGAAAAAATGATCCACATTGATTATTAATAGGTATACACACACACGCACATGCACACACATACACGCACATATATATACATATATCACAGTGTGTAAAAAGCAAAGTAAGGTTAGTTTGTTTGGAAGTTATACATACAGTTATGCAAGCCAACTACAGCTCCTGTGGTCTTAGAGTCACTTAACAACTCATTTTCACATGTTATTTTAAAAAATACACAAAATAACTGCCATTTTACAGATTACTTCTATTCATGTGTGTGTCCATTTATTACAGAATGCTTACAGAAAAAGAGAAATATTTGCTTTTTTGAAAAAAAAAAAATATAAAAAGCAAACAGGACCAATATAACTATAAGAAGGATCTGCATGTTTACAGTGAAAAAAGAGGACCTGTTTAAAAGCTTTGATTCAACGGATAGATACTTCTGATATCCTGCCAAAGATCCACGGTAAAAAGCATAATAAGTCAAACAGCTTCAATCCTGAGAGACTTGGAAAGAGGGAGAGGTCTGTTAGTGATGGCAGTGCAGATATGGGCCTGTTTCTCACTGTTCTGCCACGACGCACAATACTCATTAGTATAACAGCACGGCAGCTCCGGGTCAGCTGAGAGATGAATACTTTGGAAAAATGTTGGATTTTAGCCTCAGCTTTTGGCTGCCAAATGAGTGCTTGATGAACAGATTGTGGAAAATGTTTGTTAGAGACTTGCTCCATATGTGTGCAAAGAAATATTTATTCTGATGAGAAGGATTAAATGAATGATACTGCTAGAGATCAGGCTCAATGTGTGGAGATACATCTGAGATGAGCAGTGGGCAATAGATGACTTGACATACCACAGCATATGGGCATGGCAGGGAATTGAACCCGCGATTTCTCACTACCACTGCTGCACAGCTGCTCTGCACAAACAGCATATTCTACTTAAAGATCAATTTTTACTTATTTTTGATCTTAAACAAATTACTGAAAAAATTCCAACTTTAGGAACCACTAGGCTAAAGTAGTGGAGGCAAATAAAAACTTTTGAAATTTTTTGTTCTTTACTGTAGTTTTGGACTAATTCAATTAAATTTTCAGCACAGACTCCCAGTGTTTCTTCAGAAAAAAAGAGTTGATTTTCTTCTCTGGGAACTCTCCTGTAATTATAACATTATTCAGACCACAATAGCATTCCTCTAAACACGGGCAGCATGTGCGTTGCTTTTTACTGATAAAAAGATTGCGATAAGACTGAGGAACAATGGGATTTTCATCATTAGAATGGACAGTTTGGTGGCTCGGCACAGTTTTTCATTCCTAAAAGCCAATACATCAGAAGATGGGGAGAAGATAATGAGATAGAAAGGGGTAAGTAGAAAGGGCTTTTACTGGAAGCCCTCGTATAAAAGATGGAAGCGCAATCAAAAAATGAGAGCTGAGGGAGAGATTGTCAGTGACAAAAGGACTGGAAACAAACTTTCATTCAGTCTTCATTTGTGAAGATGTATTTATTGAGAAAGACCAAAGAAAGCAACAAAAAAACCAAAGATCTCCTCTAACTGTGCTGCTTGCTACTTTATTATTGCAACCAGGACCGATTAATCAACATAATGCGTTTAGGCAATTGTGCTAGATCTGATCTTGCCGTGGGGCTAATTCAATAGACAACCTTAGTGATTTATGATGGCCAGTTTATAGTGGAGTGTAGGGTTGGAGGTCTGAGATCCCGGAAGGAGATGTCTTTAAAGAGAAGTCAAATGTGTAAACCTCAGACAACCTTTAAAATCTTTTGTATTTCCATCTAAATTTTATATTTTACAGTTTCCTTTCATTCCTCCCTCAATTTAGAACATTGATTACATTTAGTAAAAACAAACGATTTCTAGTTAAAAAATAGAATGAATGAAAGTCTTCTATTCTGCTTTGTGTCCCCTGCACGGCTTACAATAGTTGTTTAAATGATTTAATCAGGCACAGTAGGTGGGTAGAGGGTATGAATATAAGAAACGTCCGGGTTGGGAAGGTTGAACTGTGGAGTCAGATCATGTGAGTTCAGAATAGTTATGGCTTTAGGAAAAAACTGTTGCTTTTGTTCTGCAGCACCTGTGGCGTCTCCCAGAGGGCAACAGTTCAAAACCAGGGTGAGAAGTGTCTTTGATGATATTTTTTGCTGTGCTGAGGCAGCGGGACGTGTAAATGTCCATGTCATGTGGGAGAAAGTGGTCAGTTTAGTGAAGAGAGTTGTCCGGTATGACGTTAGAAGCTGAACTACAAACCACAAGGAACATCCGGCTTTAGCTCTAATGTTGCTATAGGTGGCTCATGCTGGTGAAGATTCTTAGTCATCCAGGTCATGATCAATCCAAAAAAGTAAAAAAAAAACAACTAAGCAACTGGACTTTTATGCTGAAACTGAAGACGTTTCACTTCCCATCCAGGAAGCTTTCTCAATTCAAAATGTCTGGAGTAGTGTGGAGTTCCAAGCTTTATAGACCTGCCTGAGAGGCCTTGTTAGTGCTCAGATTCCCATGTAGATTAACCTGGAGCTACTCGTCTCACAATGGAGAGTCTTACATCCCCACTTCTGTTTCCTTTCCCTTCGTCTGCACCTCCACCTCCTAGTCCCAACAAAAGCATGGCTGTCATGCCATTTCATCTGGGATGTTATGAGTGCAGTGAAAGTCACTTGAAACAGATGTTTGTTGTTGTTTACCAATATCCAAGAGGTTCTGGCGGGCGTACCAGGAACAGAGCGGCACAAGCAAGCAGAAAGAAATTAGCAAAACAATTTAAAAAAAACAATAGAAAAGGGCAAAGTATGTTTTAATAGAGACAGCTATAACACTTGCATTCCTGAAAAAAAATAACAATTTTAAGAACAGCTTTCCCCATTTTACCTTTTCTTCTTTCAAATGATTAAATTTATTGAAACTTTAAAGCATAATACTTCATTTAAAATGGTTATATAATTCCTAATTTCAAATGCCCAAATATTCTAAATATTTCAGTTTATTGTACCACTTTACATACTTTGATAATAAGGTTTTTTATTAATAGAAGGACATTTATTGGATTTCAGGAAGGGGTAATTACATAAAGATGAGTGTATGTAATTTCTTTTTATTTGAAAAACGTTTCAATGTCAGTCTGATCTACTCTGCCTCCTTTATTCACATCCATTTCTCACTCTTTCTTTCGCCCGTTCATTTTCCTAGTTCATACATTTTGTTGTGTATTTTCTTTCATCTCTCTCTCTCTTCGCACTCAACTCTCACTTGCCTTTCATTCTCACCATTTTCCACACTTCATTTTCCCTGTTTCTACTCATCCTGAGCTAGGCTAATGTGCCCTCTCCACTTCAACATGCACACTGGAACACTTGCACACACACACACACACACACCTGTTTTCGCACAACCACAGGCCGTTCAGTTCCAGCAGCTTGTCGGAGGGTGACTGATTGATTACTACCCAGAAGGCTTGGCTTTGTTGATGTCAGAAACAGGACAGGTACCCCCGACCACAGGGAGCATGGGGAAGATGGATGTCCCTCTCTTCCTCTAACCCCTTTTCTTTCCCTCACCATTTTCATCATTCACACTTCCACACACCCTGTGAACCCCACTGATCACTAAAAAAATGTATCTTTTTATTTTCAGTTGTAAATTCAACTCTCAGGTTTAGATTTTACTTACAGACACCCATCCAGTATCTTTTATCCGCTTCTTCCGTTCATGGTCACAGGAGTCGGTGGTGTCCGTATACACAGTCACTGTGTGCCACTTACAGAAGTGTGTAATGACCGGGATCGAAGCTTTTCCAGTCAGACAGGCATGTAAATTATCGTGAAACATTTAGCTATGCATGTTTCATTATTGGTTTTTGCATCTAAATCAAGTTTTGATTTTGGAAGTGACAGCATGTTTACAGTCACACAAATCAACCATGAATGATGTAGAACATCAAGAACGAGTGGAAGAAGGCTACTTTAAACATACATTAAAAGAGCTGAGTTTGTTTATTGTAAATGGGTCTAGAAAAGGATTTTTTTGTAATCAAGCCATGAAAACAAACATGAAAAAAAGAATAAATGAACAAAATAAAATTTTGGACAAACTTCTTTTACTGCATCAGTTATCAGAAAGCAAGTCACCATAATGACAAAAATATTATTATTTTTAAAGATTTTGTTGACTATATAGCATGTGTTTTTAACTGCAGACAGTATCCTCTTCATGTGGATGCAATCTGTAAATCATTGCACAATTAGTAAAATTTTCCTGACAGACGACTTCCCTCTGTTTAGCGTTTATATTCTGAATTTATTTAGCAGACACTTTTTTCAGACTTACAGTTGAGGAGTACAGTGAGAAACCAAGCAATTGCAGCACTGAGTAAATTTTTGGAGAGGATTATTTTCCAGGAAGTGACTTAGTAGTAGCGATAATAACCGAGCAGATCTTTGACCCGCCAAACATGACTGTTGGAGACGTTTCGAAAAACACCTGACAAACAGGAAGGACACACGTCTGACTTCTTATCAATTTGGTAACTTCAGTCTGAAACTGTCAGCTCTCCTGAGTTTTATGAAGATACATATTTGATTCAATCAACATCCACATTCCAACTCCATTTCTGTGAATCATCAAAGCTGACAGGTGACAGTCCCAAGCAGTCAGCTGGAGAAAACTTGTCAGAAACTACTCCACACAGAACACCATGGTGTCCATCACATGCAACTCTTCTCTTACCTTGTGATGATGGTCATCTCTAAAAACCTATTCTTCTCTATTCCTGCAGGTCATGTGTAAATATGTAAGTATTTAGTCTTAGCAACAGAAGAGGAGCTCAACAGTTTCACCCATCCATTTTCCTTACCCGTCTTTTTCATCCCGGGTTGCTGCGGAGCTGGTACCAACAGCCAGCAGTCATTGTGCAAGAGGCAGGGTACACCCTGGACAGGTCACAGGTCCATCACAGGGTCACACAGAAAAGCTGAAAACAAAAACTTTAACCTCTGAATTGCTGTGCTGCCCTAAACAGTTTTGTGATTCAACTCTTTTTATAGTCTGCTTCTCCATCCTGTCTTCTCTCCTGCCTCTCCCCCCTGTAGCTGTGCAGGAGGCGTTAATGATCTGATCTGGGATCTGCCCTTGACTTTTCCAACCAGCTGTGACACAATATTTGCAGTAATAAAAGTTGATGTGGGACTACCCATCGTCCAACTCCAGGCAGGTAGTGGTATGCAACAGGCACATTTAATGATCTGACCAGGGATGTGACTTTTGTCCCTCTGACCAGTTGGCTTCTGATACTATAAATAGGACACATTCCATCAGCCTTCTAGATGTAGAGATACACATAAACAGGTAAACAAACTAGTCATTGGCTTAAAATTAGGGCTAAAAATAAAAATATGTTTCTGTTTTTATTGGAATTTCAGAAGGAGAAATTTGGTTTCAGATAAGCAACAACACACGACCTAAAAGGCCATGTCATCATTTATCAAAGTACAAGCTTTCACTGTTGGACTTGGGAGTATTGTCATTTATTGTCCTCATTTAACATTAGTATACTTTGGTGTGCAATTACCAGTATCAGAACAACTGCTTCCTAAAGTTTTTATTACCACAGTTTTGCTTGTAAAATCAGTATTACTTGTTTTTTCTCCCAATCAAAGTTGTACTGATTGTGAATGAACAGATTGGGCTTGAAGTCTTATCTTTTTGTTTTTGTGCAAATTTGTTTTCATAAACATATATTTTTTGAGAATATAAATGTTGTGTAACTTTTCTTTACCTGTGCATTTTATGCATTGCGGCCTTATTTAGTACTTCTGTGTTCATACCATCTTTTGAATGGACAGAAACTTACTGACTGTTCTGGCAAACCATCGCAGTCTTCGTTCTCTAACCTGACTTGAAGCTTTCAGATAAATTTATCATGACAAAATAAAAAATATTTCTCTATTTGCGGAGCTGTTTTGCTTGACATTTTATATAATCTGCAGAAGTATGAAAAGTGAAGGACATTACTGTATTATTTTTTATTTAATAAATATTTTTGACAGTATTTATCTCTCACTTAGATCTATAGTGAAAGTTGTGTGTAATTTTAAATAGCTTCCATGATCATGACCAACGGGTGATGCAGGGTGTGTCCTTCCAACTCTCAGATCCCTGCAGGAACAAGCTGTGTGGAATAAAATGGAATTCACTTCATAGATTTGTCTTGATTTAAAAATTTCCAACAATGCGTAAAAACAACTGTAAGTACAACAAAACTGGTTCATCAGTGGCTGAAGGAGATACATTGTTACAAAAAGATTCCATTGGCATATGAGCTCTACAATTTGCTGTTTATCTTATTGATGTTTATTGTTTTGGTTCCTGCAAAAAAAATTGAAACACATAAATTCCTAAATAACACTTAAAGAGCTTCCAACGTTCATTAAATCATTTAAAGGTAACAGAAGGGACAACAGAGGGAGAGGTCTGCATCGTTCCAAAATAATGATGAAGATATCCGAGATGTCCTAAATGTGATCAGTCAATAGTTTTTAAGTTTATGCACTCATAATTTGACCATTAGTTTCCAAGTGCTGGAAAGTTTCTTTAGCACATCACAAGCAACAAGAAGCCTAGATGAATACCAACCATATGTGGATGACCGCAGGGATAAGACACAGAAATAGACGAAAGGTGTCATCCCAGAAGGCTGCTGAAGGAGTGTCCAAAACTCTTACAAGGAAAACAACATATTGCTTCATGTTTTAATTGGAGCTGGGTAATGGGTTGAAAAAAGTGATGTGTTAGTCACTAAGACAAGCTGTTCTTATAAAAATGTGGTGTGTATGTCATAAAGCTTTGTGTTTTGATATTCTCTGTGGCCTGAAGGGCTGATCTGCAGATGACAGAAGTTTTCTCTTCATTAGGTCTGTTGGGAAGTTTTAGTTTTCATCAACAATTTACTCTAACTCTCACATTTGCATGCTTGGTGAAACAAAAACAATCAAATAGTAATTGCATAATAAGCGTACTTTACAATATACTACACAGTGACACGTTTTTGAGAACAAACTAATCAAAAAAGTTGCCTTTATTATGGGGTTAATTTCAGGGTTTAAGATGAATTGTGTCAAAGCATAATTGTGTGGTGTAAAATTAATAAAGTAAAAGAAAAAACACTATCAAGGAGGAAGAAAATAGCTTGTGTTTACAATTCAGTTCATTTTACACCTTAATCTGCAATTTATCAAGTTATAACATTTGAGTGTTCCTATAATGTGAAATGAAATGGCGTTGCCAATTTTATGACTGAGGCAGAAAACTGCATCAATGTTATCTGTGATGTTGTGAGATTCTGCTTCTTATAATGTGACCAGAATTTAATGAGTACTGCTGTTGGTGTGAAGAGTTACGAAAATTCAATCTACCACACTGGATCCTGTAAATATTTCATGGACAAACAGCACTAGAACTTGATGAGCCCATACTAATCTATCTCAGTTATTTGGTTTTGAAACCTGCAATCTCTAGAATTTAACACTCTAACGAGGTTTAAGACAATAGTGTTGAAATAGAAAAGTAAAGCGGACTTGTAGGAAACGGGGTCATTGTCCTGATCATGTGACGTGTGGGAAGCTGTGATTGGCTGCTGTCATTTACCCATTTTTTGGGCTGCAAATGACTTCTTTTTAAGGTTGTGTCGATTATATTATTAAAGACTTCATAGTCTGTAAGGAATGAGCAGAATATATCCCCAAGTCCACTAGTTTATAATCTTTATTAAAAAAAAGGTGACAAAATTGGATGCGCAATTGCAGCAGAGCAGGATGTTTAAAATAACACAGACACATGCTGCGGTCTCTTATTTTATTATTCTATGTACAGTCCAAAACTCCCGTGCTGCTAACAATTACAACTGTGTTTAAGGGTCTCTCAGAAAGAAAAGAAAACATTTTTTGTTTGTTTGTGAGGTACAAAAGTTAGGATCAAAAGGTTGAGAAAGTCAAATTATTACTTTAAGAATCAAAATATGGCCAAAAAGTCTAAACAATTTTTCACTAAAGTCAAAATGATATATGTTGATAATAAAATACTTCACTCTATAATGTTTACCAGGTTGAGGGAAATAATTAAAAAAATTGAGTTTAGTTGGAAAGATGGTGATTAGAGCTTTAGTCACCATTTTACCGATTATTATCTTTACACTTAAAATCATATATTTTTTCTTTAAAACAAAGTAAACAAGAAAAATAAACATTGAAGCTTTGCACATGGATTTTGAGGACGTTTGATAACATCAAGTGTTTTTTGGGGGGTGAGGGGGATAAAAGACCTGCAAAACGACGACAACAAAAAATAAAAGCCCAAATGATAAGAAGCAGCCGCTGAGAGGACAGAGAGCAGCAGAAAGGTCTAAAGTTTACGTTTAATCCTCTTGCTGTTTTCTGTCTGCTGCTCTCACAGGAGCGCTAAAGCTTCCAAGGCAAGATCTCTTTACGGCGTATCCGCACACCGCAGTTAACCTGCCCAGGATATCCTGTTCCTGATCCTCTGCTCGCTGCCTTGGCCCGCACCTTGTTTCATGGATTATTCCCTCTTTATGTTTCTTCTTCTATTAGAGCTGCCCTGAACATGCATTTTCAAGTCAACTCATTATACAAAATAGATCAGAGCAGGTAGTGCCGCACGGCTTTTTGCTTTGATCTGTTCAGTTCTCGCAAGACGTTTATGCTACTTACACTCTCACACTCCAAACATTCTGCTTTCTCTGTAACTGAAACCTGGCAGGAGAACGTTCTGTGTTCTGCTGTCCTTTTATTTGTGTGTATTTTTCATTGTGCACACACTATACCTGTTCTTAATGTGCTTGTGTGTGTGTGTGTTCTGTGCTGAGTGGTTGTGTAAGGCACATGATGTTTGTGCGGTCCACAGGAATCTGTCTATATCAGAATGTGCTCTGGGTTGTTATAACATGGATGGGTGTGCAGCTAAGGTTTTTTTTTTATTTATTCCAAGGTGAATGTACCTGGTAAAGTGGTTCTCTTTGTCCTCTGTGGTCAATGTCAGCCAACAGGCTCTTTTAAATTTAGTTCAGCAATTTTAACAGGTGGAATGAGTATTATTAATATCAGTGGAGTGGTACTTATAGGATCCTAAAACCTCAATCATAAAGCTGCCAGCTCAGTGGAAATAAGCCTTCTTTGAATTTCCCAGTGTTTGGTTTGAATTTTTCCTTTGACCACATAAGCTTCATGCCTACTTAATATGCTAATCTAATATTTGTTGCTTTGTGAACAATACATATCTTACCTGTTGTTAAATTCTTTTTTCAAACCGAGGTTCTTCAGAGAGATATCTACAACAGGTCAGATATTTACTGTTCCTAACATTTTCCCAAAACCCCACCGGAAAAGGTCTGAATTATCTCTATAAGGTGCTTATGAAATTAATTTCCAAATGAACTTTGAAGAAAGCCATTGTTTTTGCTGTCTGAACACTTGACAGTTGGTGAATACAGCTTCGCACTCATCAGGACGAGACAATAAGACAATAATCATCCCCGTGAACGCGAGTACAAAGCTTCTGTTTAATTTCATCGTCATTAGAGATTGATTCAAGCAAGATAAATAAATGAAGATGTAAACACGGCCTAGCTGGCGGTGTGAGCCGTAACGTTAAACTTATGAAACGACACTCGCACATTTGAGATGTGACTGTCAGAGCTGCGCGCTCCAGGGAAGTTGCTGAGTGATCATTGCATCAGAGGAAGAGTTTACATCATCGTGGAGGTGGATTTTTGCATCATGTGCTGTTGACACATACAGTAAAGTCTGTGCACACTGTGGTGCAAACGCACATGCAGCTAAGTGGTAGAAACGTGCACACGCACTTTATGTAACCCTAAGAAAGTGTCCTTGCCCTCAGCTGCCACTGGCTAATGTGTCACACATGGAGGTGGCGAAATCTGCTCATGGATGCTGGCAATTGCCTCGGGTCCCACATAAACACATAGATACAAAAGCACATACGCACAAACGTGCTAACTTGTCCCAGAGGGTGCGACAGGAGGACAGTGAATCAAAGGACGCCGAGGAACAGTCATCTCTGACATAAATCGACTCAGACAGGCCGGTTTGTCCTCCTTGTCGCTGCAGGGAAGTTAAAAATAAATAGTAAGTTTTCTGGTTGAAGTCATTTTAGAGGTTGGGCTTGCACGGATGTGCACGAGCCGAAGCATTATGACCACTCGTAATGCATAATGAGGCAACATTTAATTTGTCTGACACACGCTAAATGTCAGCATGTGTGATAGATGAGATATTAAGTTAAGAGCTGGGAATCCGTATGTTGGACGCAAGAGAAAATGAGCAGGTGTGAAGCACGGAGCGATCTGGTCACAGGCCAGATACTTGGAGCCAGGGTTGCAGAATGCTCCCCATCAGCAATGAGCACCTACCGACTGCTGTTTAAGGAGGGACTAAGCGTGGCCAAATTGGAGGACATGCCCACAAGTTTGGTGCCGTGGTCCTGCAAGGCAATAATGTTTACCATCTTCTCTGTATGTTAGAAGGTATTCTGTTAGTGAGTCACTGCAAGCAAAATCAAGTCTTTTAAAAGGCATCTTTTGAAAATAAATCTTTTCCAGAATTCATCTGAATTGCCTTAAAATTTAAAAGGAATAACCGCCTCCTCCAGTTGTTTGTTCATTATTTCTGTGCCCACTTTTCTCATTAGACTGCGTGTCAGCTGGTGATGTTAATTACTGGAACGCCACCGTTGACCTTCAGGTGTACAGCTGAGAATAATGCCGCTCAGCTGTGGTTGTGTGGGCTGGTAGAAATTAACCCACTTGGTCCTAGAATCCAATTATTAACTTAAAAAAAATCTCTTTAAATAATTGTACAATGTTAGCTAAGGTCACTACTTGATCACTTTAATTCATATCAACAAAACAAAAAAATACAAATAACTCAAGATAAACAATCCTATAACAATGTTGTGATGTCTTTTTTTAATGGTCATTAAGAATTCACATAAATTTACATGATTTAAAACCTCACTGAGAGCAAAATCATTCAATATAACCAAACAAATAGTCAAACCACTAATGTAGGCAGTTCCACTCCCCATTTTTTTTGTCTACTATGGAACAAACACCTCCAGGGTGTTTTATTTGCCATTCATTTGCCCTTTCTGTATGAATTAGAGCTGAAAATGCAGGTGTATATAGTGCCACCCACCATATCACCCCTTTATCCAAATGTGTAGGAGCAAAAAAGGCAAAGTGGTGCCGACGTCAGCAGTTCAGCTAGTCTCTGCGTGTTCCCGAGGGAAAAGGTCAAAGCAATATAAATTTGACGTGTGGATGGAAAGGAAGGTCTTTTTCAGCTTCTGGGGAGTGGTCGTTCTTTCTCATGGTTTCACACGGAGCTTTGTGCAAATTGGTCTGTTTTTTAAATAAGTCCTATATCTCCTGTTGTATGCCTGTAAACAAAATTTTCGGCATTTACAGTTACTTACAAATACCAAACAAACTAAATAGTTCTGTACAACCATCTTTACTTAGTGGTTGATTGCACAAATGATACAAATCCAACCTATGTTTTACTCATTTTAGATTTTAGCTAATGTTTGGCAAAAATTTCTTTATAGTTTTAATTTTGTGTTTACAATGTTTTGGGGGTTTTAGTCATAATTCTGCTACTTTTAGTTTTGGGCTATTGTTTTGCTACATTTATCTTTGGTAGTTATGGTTTATTTCGTCTTGTTTTAACTTTAACAACTCAGCTTTTCCAGAACAGTCACTCATTTTATCAAAAAGCAAAATTTTTCTAGTTACAGAAAAGGTTCATTCTAAATCAGCGTGGAAATGTCACTCTGTTCTTTGCCTTTGGTGGTAT
>JAVKLF010000001.1:12987446-13002039 GCA_034783495.1 Millerichthys robustus
TCAGAGAGATAACGAGGAAGCAAAAAATGATGATTGAATTGAATGTAATGTTTATTGAAGTGAATTTATTGTTTATTGTACCGATGTTTGTCTATTCACAGCAAATCGACAGAGAATAGAATGGACAACAGAATTACTGAATGTAAAGGAAGGGAGAAAACAAAATCCAAATTTTTCATGCATAATAGTAATCTGATTTACCTGTCACTATGACTGATTGCAATCAGTAAGGGTCCTTCTCCTTTGTATCGGGTTTGTGGAAAATGCTAAAATCTAATTGAACAGCATTATGTTGTGGCCGTATTAAGCCACCCACTTTACTTCTTATTGTCACTCTGACTGACTCAACTAATTCTTTTTACTTTTGTCTTTGTCCCATTTGTGTTTTTGTTTTGTTTTGTTTGTAAAAGATATCCTGCAGCAAGCCGTTTTTCATGAACTATAAATTATTTTGTAAATGCTATCTAAATCTTTTACTTAGTGGTACTTTCTAACCAACAAAATAGTATGCTTGAAAAAATGTTGCTTGAAAATCTGAATATGCCAATAGTTTTAATTAAGATAGATAAATAAAAAAAAACATTTGTAGAGAAAATAAATCAATATTCATTTTAGGCATAGATTATTTTATTGCTAGTTGGGTTGTATCTCTGTGCATTTCCTATAATTCTTCTGTAGCTGCATTTTCAAAATGCTTGACTTGAATTAAATATGCATGAATTATATGTGGATCATAGTACAAAGGAAAATTACTGTCGCAATTGCACAGTCCTTTAATTTACATATCACAGGTAGAATCTCGATGGTGTAAAGAGCGTTTTCTTTATTCAAAAAATGATGCAGCGTATTTAAACACCATCACTTCAAACAGAAGCTATTCCCTATAAATTCAGAGATTGTAGGACTATTTTGTGTAAGGCTGACAGAGGAGGTTAGGTGTCAAAGAAGGGGGTCAGCAGTAGGTTTTTATTATTGTGTATTAGGTTATGGTTTTCTGCATTTTTAACACATTTTACTGCATTTTTTTTTACAGTTTTTCCTAGAGCCACATATTTGATAATAAGCATTTTTCTTCTCACTGCTCCTCATTTTACTTCAGTCTTATAGCTTCTATGCTGACATGCTCTCTGTTTAGTCCCCTCAGGCAAACACACACACAACATTAGGCCCAACAATATCACCCATTCAGTCTCTGAAATCAAATTACCATGAGCAAAACAGAGTGATCAACCTTAATGGGTCGTTACACGAGCACACACTCCAAGGCAAAGTCCTTCAGTAATCTCACCCAGAATAATTTTGTTTTTACTTGCATATTTGTTCCTATGATTAGATGACTCCAATCAAATCCTAAATGCTACTAAATATGGACATATCAGAGATCAAACTGATTTTGTAATGGGGTAAAAAGAAACAGAAAATCTTCTTCTTAATCTGTTAAATTGCACAAAATCTTTTTTTACAAAAGCAGGTAAGTTAAAGGTAAAGAACCTTTATGAATGCAGCTACATTTGTTGATATTGCTCGTGTTTCTCTCTCTCTTTTCTTCTGTTCCTCCCACACTTGACTCATCCGCGTTTGTTGGTTTGTTTATTTTTTTCTCACTTTGTTCTGGAAACCCGTGGTGCGCTGACACATGCACCCATTCCCCTTCTGCTACTCAAAAACAATACTTAGCACCACAGGGTGATTATCAATGTTTACAACTGTAGTCAGTTCAGCGTGTAGTCTGTCAACAAACATGAAGACATGAAAAAATAAGATGTAAAATATGGAATTTACAGAATGTCTTTGTTTCTTTGAGTGATTCGGTTAGTGTTGTGTTGATAGTGTAGGAACATTCTGCATGTTCTTTATCATTCTCGGCTCGGCCTTAACTCTGTTTTTTCAAAGAAATCGCAGGTTCAGGAAGCCCACTCTGTCAATAGATCAAAGACATTATAGTCAACAGACCCTTACATGTCAAACACTTTCCTCTAGACAATTGACCCCAACATCGACTCTTTTGTCAGTTCTTTTCAACCATGACATAATCTAACAATGATGGAACAAACATTCTCTGCAGAGTCAGTGAAGGAATGTAAATTTGGAACCTTGATTAAATAAGACATCATGTTTTTCATCATGAAGCCCATCCCAGCAGTCAAAATGCAAGAAGTGAGGTACACCTATGGTGGCATACATTTCTACTTTTTCTGTACTATTGCCACTATTCCATACATGTCAACCCCTTTGGACATTTACCTGTTTCTTGACCCTCAGAAATTCATAATTTTCACCCAAAAATCCATAATATTCTCACAGAAATCAACAGGTGTTGGGTTTGGAGCAGACAAGCAGGCTGTTGGCTGTAGAGAAAGGACATGGGGCGCTGACAACAGAGTCTGCAACGGCAGAGATGTTTGTTCTAACTCTAGTGATGTCAACGTCAATAAAAAAAGGAAAAAAGTTGTGTCCTTCCAGCTGTAACGTCTGTAAAAGCTGGAAATAGTTGTCTGACACTGTGAGTCTTTAAGTTGCTGGGTTGTACCCATACACACACACGTATAGAGTCACACAGGTTGACTCACTGTTCTGTTCCTGTGGAGTGCTGATAACATGGGGGCATGAGTGTGTTTGCATATCTGTATGTGTGTATTTTAGTTCTTTTTGTGTTTCAACGCCAAGGAGATTGAGCCAAAGATAGAGGCCAAAGTGAGATAAAGAAATTCAGACCTGCTTTTAGGTTTGTGCTTGTGCAAAGGCAAAATTCAAACATTCATTAGTCTGGGTGTGGGCGGTTTTGTTTGTGTGTTTGCATGCTGGTGTTTTCTTCCATAAAACAGAAGCAACAGAAATCTTTTAAAGTGGCTTCTGTCACACAGGATCAGACATTGTGTGGTGAAAGAGAAAGAGGTGTACCAGAAAGAAAAAGCATAATGATGTAGAGACGGGGAGATGAATAGAGGGAGACGACTGGTGAGCTGAGGCAAAAGAAGAACTTATCAAGATGAGGAAAATAAAAGTGTTTGTGTGCTCTTTCCCAGAAGACAACACCATTTTATACGTTTTTTAAAAGATTTCTCTTTTCACCCAAACCACGGAGGACTCAAAGCAGACCGACGTTTGTTGCTGCTCCTCAACATGTTTTCACACAAACACTGTGTCCACCTATAAAGAAGTCAAGATTCAACTCCAGGAGGACACAGGAGCACTTCCTATCTAAACTACACAAAGTGAGTTCTTCCACTCATAAGATTTAGTGGTTCCATGAATGAAATCGTGAGTTTGTACGAATGCACGACTAAATGTAGTCACAGTCTACTATGCTTTTGAGTTTGTAGGGACTTAATAAAAGCATTATATAGGCCATTACAGACCATTCTTTTGTTCATTTTGTTTAATTGCCTTCTGTGTTTCCTGGCATTTTCAGCCTGTTTCTCTCTATCAGTAATTTCCCATTGTCATCTTTTGCTCAGCAGTCCTGCCACATCCATTCACACCTGTTCCCTATTCTATTTAGCTCAGTTGTCTCTAATCTTCTCGTCAGCCTCAGTTTTTATAGTCCTTTAGTTTCACCTCACTCATGAGTTGGGTTAGCATTAAGCATTGCCATGTCAGATTCCTGCTGTGTCTCGTTTGCATTTACCTTTGTGTTACAAAAATGTGTAGGTTCTGCTGTCACACCAATTTTTGTTTTGTTTTATACAATTCTTTCTTTGAGCTCATCATGCCAATCTGCATCTTTAAGTCCTGCCTCCTACATTTGTGACAGCGTGAATGCGATCCTGATTCAAAAAGAAGAAAAAAGATTTATTAGTAAAGGAATTTTCTTCCCACAGCATTTTGTGGATATCAAGTGTAAGCAAGAAAAAAAGGGTTTTGTAGTGTTTGTATGGTAAGTACTATCATTCTTTGATTTTTACACAGATGTCATCTCTGATCTCCCCTAACAAAAGGGCAATAAATATCTATAAATCTGTAATTCACAACATCTGAGGATCTGCTGCACTGAGCACATAAAAAGCCCATTGTGTTGAAGAGTGTTGTTGTTAATTTAAATCTATTCCTCTTTTAGAGTCGGTTCTTAAGACAGAAACACCATCACATTACCTAAAAAGGCTTGTCAGTTGCATCACAGCTTCAGTGCTCCGAGGCAGTACAGCCCACGGGGTTATTGCCATTGTGTTGCATTAATTACAAAGTAAGTTCCCATTGTCCGTATATAGTCTAATGTGTACTTTTGGCTCTAGTGCTGTTTTTCATTTCCAGCCTTTGTTAGTAGATGTGTCAGTCTTCTGCCATAGTGGAACTAAAAGTGGTTAAAATAAAAATTAGAAGAACAAATAGAATTGAAGTGGTTAGATATTATTTTCAGCACCATAACATAATTATTTAGTTTTTTTAAACTCTGTACTAAAGGCTGCAAATAAACCCAAAATGTTTTTTTATTTTTGTTTTTAGTCTTGTCAGAATCTTCATTTGAATAATTATGTTATGTCATTCTCAGTGCACTCACATGTTGTTTTTCAGCTGTTCCCTTCTTCAGGGGTTGCCATGGCAAGATGAGAGATTTGGCAACTGTTTTACATGAAATGCCCTTTTTCATGCAACCTGAGCTTGAACCTGCAGCCTCAGTCCTACAAGACCACAACACTCACTGCTGAGTTATTGCAGCCCTTCTTAGTGGACTTGCACATTAGTACTTTATTTAAATGACGTTTTGTGAAAAAAACTGAAAGAAGGGATTTTTTTGTGTCCATTTCCCAAGAGATTGTTTTAAGTCATGTTTTGCAGTTTAATGTAGACAGATGAAGCAATTTTCAAAAAATGTTTTGTTGTAGAATTTTAAAATGTTTGCTCTCTTTCCTTATTTTGGCACCATACAATCATTACACTTGCAGAAAACAGTTATTTAACTCCCCAATTTTGGCCTTTAAAAATGTCTTTGTGTGCAAACATCCAATTTCTTTGGTTCTGTGGTCAATATATTCATCTGGGTAAAATGTGCATACAGTTGTGGTTAAAAAGAACATAAGTATGGTTTATAATATGCAAGTTGTACCATCTTCTTTGCTCATAGTCTCATTTTAAGCCAACATTTAAGATGTAAGATTTATATGTATTTTTCTGTGTACTAAACTTTGGCGATAGCTCTTGCTTTGGTGATAAAATAGAATTGTTATGAGTTGTAAACTAGTTTGTTTGGTGGCAAGAATTTGGAAAAAAAAGTGGACAGCAATGTATAAAACCAAGATGGGAAAAAGAGCAGTGGAATAAATGGGATTCTCGTGTAGTTATACATATGTACCACCTAGTTTTGGCAAATATTGCAAGCTCATTTATTTTGCAGAAGTAGTAGGCTGTGTGACTGAAGACATATCCACTTACAACCTATAACAACTTAGGCTTAGTTTCAAAATGTATGCATAAAAGAAAAAAAAACGTACACAACAAGTAGTTTTTATGTTATTTTTGCTTTTAAGAAAGGCCAAATTTGAGAATCAGTCAGGGAGCAATTCTTCCAAGGCACCGCAGTGGAGGCAGGCTTTTTATGTTGTCTGAATTTTTATGTCTGTAAATCTGTTTCTGAATGTTGCCTTTTTTGTGTCTGCGTCCCAGCAGAGAGGACATAAGCAATTCGGTTTCCTATAAAATGGCCTATAAACTTGAATTTATTTAGCGTGAATCAGCAGTGCAGCCGCCCTGCCGTCATGATTCTTGAATTCCGAGGCAGCGCTGCCTTTTCCACCTTCTTAAAAGGCTTCTCCGACATTCAGTGCCGTTGCGCTGATAACCAGCACTCTCCTCTTCCTCCAGGCAGAGTGAGTATGAGCGAGAGACACAGGCAAACATCCAAATGTCTTCCTCCATCAAAGGTAATGAAAGAAGCTTCCGTGCTCTTTGATCACACGGCAAGGGCATCAAGCCTGCGTTAGATTTCTGAAATATCTCAAATGCTCAAAGCCTTATCTGTTTGCACACACATGGTAAGAAAACACTTGCACACATTCTGTTGGAGATGTCATGGGCAAACAACTGTGCATGTAAGTCTTGCACATAAACACAAGGACACAATGCACGGCTGAGATGCTTTCAGTGCTGTCAAAAGTAGGAGCAACATCTCAAACTGAAAAGATAAGAAGGCAAGGAAGAGTTGATTTCTATCAGGGTTTTTTTAAATAATGTTGACACCACCTGAAGAAAGAAGAAAAAAAACACCTATCTTGCATTTTCCTCCTCATCCTGCTGCACCACCTTTATCCTTCGCTTTCATTTATTTCCCAGCTTGAAAAGCTTCCAAGAGAATATTTTATTTTATTTGGATGCTCATTTTCTTCTATTTTGAAGTGAACTCCCCTGCAGAACTCTCACTGACACTTTGGATAAATATCAAAAACACATTTTGACTGAGTGAGCATGCTAAGTTTTTGAAGTGAGTATTGCCCTTGTTTAAATTTGGAGATGTTTCAGTTTTACCTTAGCTGCAGTGATTCGTTTTAAGAAATGAAGTCTGGCAGGTTTGAAATAGAGACTTTTCTGATTTAAATAATAAAATTTGGGATTTTTAGGATTTTCAAGATTTGACCAAAACGACTACAACTTTTAATTTCTCATCTTAAGATGACCTTAAAACCCTAGCATGAACGGCCTCATGAGACATGTATTCTTTCAATGAACACATGACATTTATGTATATCTTTTTATGTTTAAGAAAGGCTGTCATTTAGTTAATTCAGTTAATTTCTCTTACTGACGATAATATTCAGAAGATTCAGGGCTGAGGTCTAGAGGTCCAGGTCTATGCTTGAGTCCTGATCACTGAAGAGAGGTTAGAAGCAGTAGAAGAAGCTCATTATCAAGTTCTTGTGTGTTCCAGAAAACCTCAAAAGAACAACAAACACTGCATGGGTGAAGAAGCTACAGCAGTGGGTGTTTTATTAGAAGACTTTTGAGAAAAACAGAATTGCAACAAGAATTGCTGTTAACCTCTGCATCCTCACATACTGCACCTGGCTGTGGATCCTTAGCTGCACTGAAGCTAACAGGAAAGCACTCCAACGTGTCATCTCCAGTGCACAAAAGATCCTCGAGACTCAACTCCTGGGTCTGGAGGAGATCCACACCGTGTGACGCATCAGTAAAGCAGCTAGCATCTCTTAGGGACCCTCACACCCACCCATGCCACTCCCCTCTTTGAGATGCTGCAGTCAGGTAGGTGGTACAAAACCCTCCAACACATCCAGACAGAGAAACAGTGTTTTCCCTCGAGCTGTGGCTGCCCCTAACTAGGCCAAAATACTTACATACTACATATACACTGCTATTTAAACACACGTGTTTCTAAATACATCTGCACAATATTCTATAATAATACTTCAGGAGCCATAGTTACATGCAGTAGGAATGTACAGCCATTTAATCCTTATTGCCTCTGCACTGCTAATACCTTAACAGTCATAATTAAATGTTTGCTTTATTATTACTTGTATCTCTGCATCTGCTGAGCTGCAAACCTACTTTTACAACTATACAGCTGTGTAAAGTGCCATGACAATAGACTATTATTTTCTATTCTATTTCTGCTTTTGCCTCATCACCAACTATTTTCTTTTAATTTACAGGAACAGGAAACTCAAAGCCAAACTGCAATCCCCTCTAACTCGAACAAGGCCTTTTAAGGCATCGTGAATGAGCTTGTGCTTTTAATTGGAATGAAATACAGATAAATAGACAGAACAAACACATAACGAACTAAGCCTGAATGGGTGTGGGGAAAAAGGTAAAACCAGTGGGGAAAGAACACTTAATTCACACAGCTGAGGGAAGAGAAATTAGAGGAAACAAGAGGGTGAAGTCTGAACTGTGAGGAGAAGCAAGGAGAATGCAGAGCTGCTGCTGTTGCTCCAGGCACCACATTTCCATCTGCAATGGCATCTTTATCTGTGAAACGCACTTTTGATGCCTTGCCACACATGTTACTGTAAATTACTTTTAATACTTATATTGGCCAATGTGTAAAAAGGGGTCGAAGTGCAGTGCTATTTTTATTGGCGAAAATAAAGGACTGTGATTTGTCACCGGTTTGTCTTCGGTATATATAGTATTTTTTCGTATTTTTCAGTCTTTGCTTTTGTTCATGTTTTCCTTGCTTTATGTCTTTCTTTATCTTATGTATTTATTTTTGAATGTATATTTTTCAAACTTTCATTTTGACCTCTCTTTCGGTTATTGTGATGCTCCTTATCATCTTGTGTTCATTCGTGTCCACATTCCTCCTTATATTTAGTTGTTTTTTTTTCCTTTTTCCGGAGCAGTAAGGCAGGTCTTTATTAAAAATGAGCCCTTCTAAATAACCCTTTGTCTTGTATTCTTCTTGCAACCTTGTTTCATGTTCTTTTCTGTGTAATGCAGACGTTTTGAAAGTCTGCTCAGAAGATGTTTGAAGGTAAAGAAACATTTTAGCCCCTCCAGCAAAAGGAAGGCTCTTAAAATGGCAGATTTGTTGTGTACCATCACAACAGCTTGTATGTTTGTGTGCTCTACAGTCTGTGAGAACAGCAACCATACTGTGCTTCAAAGCTTTTTTTTTTTTTATAAATGCAGTAGTTTAAAGAAAGAAAGAAAGAAATGAACATAAGAGATGAGTGTGGCTCCATTTAATGCTTCATTGCCTTTATTGTAGATGTTAGGCCAATCTGGAGCAATTCTTATATTTATAGAAGCAAGAAATTATACTATTCTTGTGCTGCAATTTAACAGCAAGCTAAAACTCACCCAACAAATGATGTTAAGTCACGACTCACAGCCCTCTGCGTTAGAACTGCAAACACAGCAGAGGGAAAGTAAATAAAAACACAATAATGGCTCTAATTTAAATATTTTTTAAAGAAGACTCATTAGGTATTTGCCTAAACCAAGATTAAATTCTTTACATATTTTCAGCTACATTGCAGGCATTTATTTCGGTTATCTGGTGTGTTGAAATGAATTGTTGGCTTAGCTTTTACAGTTTACTGTGTTTTTTAAGCACCTGAAGTACCTGTAAAGGCAAGTAGTACATTAAAAAATCTTTCTTTAGGACTTCAAGAATATAACGAGATATTTTAGTGTCAACATGCAGTTTTTTCTAACAAGTTACATGCACACTAATCAGTAATTTTCTCAAAACTGACACAAAACGAGCAAACAGTGACAGAGTGACAGCAAACAGAGTGTCAGGTCTTTATATAGTTTCATATTTTGAGACATGGAGAGTGAAGAACTTCACTAGTAGACAAGATGTAACTGTTGCACAATCCTTTCATCACATTGACTTGCTCTGTGCAGACCTGCCTATCAAAAGTACTGAAAGCCTCTGCTAAGAGTGCCATAGGACATTCATTTTCTGCTTGTATGTTTCCACACAGAGCAAAACCTTCGTGCTTGATGACATACTGAGTTTCCTTCTCCTCGATACAGAACTGAGGTGGCGGGAGGTTGTCACACATTTAGCTTGAACAGCGCTGGTCGGGTTTAGAGACATATTCCTCTTCTGTTTAAAAGTATATTTTTCTGTTTATTTTTTCGCCTAAAGGACATGCCAAAGTTTTGAGCTCGTAATGTTGGAAGTAGACCATCCGAGGTGTTGCAGACAAGGACAGGTCATTGAAATGTCAACAGGATAGTGTTGAGCATTAGAGTTCAAATCATGGTTCTGTCTCTGTTAAACTGTGAAACCTGTTAGACGTTTATTTTGTCAACTTAACCTTTTTTAAAAGGGTCCACCCCGTCCCTCAGCATCCAGACTTATGTGGCTCAGGAAGGACAACAACACAGAGGATTGTTCAGAGTGATACTGTTTGAAGAGATTTGCTGCTCTTCAGATTTGGATAATGTATCACCCATGGAGAAAAAAACTGCATCAATTTTCCTTATTTTTGTCTTCTGTTTGTGTTCAAACCAGCCCATTGTTGCCATTTATGAGGCTGGAAGTGAAACTGTATACCCCTAAGTGGAATGCTGTGGTGCAGCTGATAGCATGGATATGAGCGTGTGCACAAGCTTGCGGGTGTGGATAAGCATATTGAGCCCTTAAATGCTGTGAACAACCAGCCCTAAACATGACCCCTGGAGTAAGTGGCAGCTGCTCCTTCAAACTCCTTGATATGTCATGAACTGCCAGACCAATGAGTACCAAGAGAGGAACGTATAGTGTGCAGTATTACAGCAAAGATGGGAGCTGCCTCGTGCACTCAGCAAGTAGGTGCTGAATGTTTGAATTGCACAGAACTGTCCTTCACAAAGTGTCAGATAAGTTTGCTCCCATCAATCTCGTAACCTCAGAATGGTAACCAAATAATTAGTCATCTAGTTAAAGTGGTAGAGGTAACACTGGACCTTAAATCTTATCAACTGAACTGTTCCAGCCTTTTGACTTTCCATCCACAACAAGAATAAAATCATATTTATGCCAGAGAAAGAAGAGGGAGACGGGCTTTTATATGAAGCTAGAATAGCTTTGCCTGGATCCACAGAGATTATTTATGCAACACAGATAATCATTTAACTGACTGTCTTTTAGCTACAACTGAAACATTTCCATAGTTCAATCAAAATGTAAAAATAGCACTGCATAAAAAGTACAGATATGATGGATTTTATAACAGAATATTTCAGAAAGCCCTGCCAATCAAAGAATGATGTGGTTTCTGCCAAGCTGCCATTATTTTTCATGCTTGTTGTAATCAACTTTTCACTTCAACATTAAAACATTTAAACTTTGTTCCCCATCAACATTACCAGGTAAACAACAAGTTAGTTGTTGGCTGCAAAAAATAACTCATAAATGAATTTACAGTTTATTTTTTACAAGGGAAGAATATCTCTGTTTAGGCATGTGACAGTATTCAGCTGAGAATTTCTATCCCAATGTGTTGTTCCCAGGACTCCTCTAGCCAGCAGCATGTTTTAACCCTGGTAAGGTCAAGGCCGCGCCTTGATGAAAAGGTCTTGTTGCAGAGCGCACGCTGTCAGGTGGGCCACCTCAGGCAGGAGTCCATGTTGTCTCCAGCTGAGGCTGCAGCTGGAGCAAACAAAATCAAGCCACTTCACTGCAGCCGCTGAAGTAGCTTGATTTGCACTTGTCCCCCTGCCCCTTGGGGTCGTTTGTGTCGGTGTCAACCAGCTGTTTCTCAGCTTGTGTTTTCTGTTTCTTTCCTGCATGCACTCTTTGGGATTTTTTTTTTCTCAGGTGGATGTCAGTCTTGGAAAAGTGAAACCCACAAACAGCTAAAGATAATTCCTTCCTTCCTTCTTTTAGCTTCTCCCTTCTGCAGGGGTCACCACAAAGAGTAAACTCTCGTCAAAATTTGGCAGTTTATGCTAGATGGCTTTCCTGATGCAAATGAAGCTCAGATCTGCAGTCTTAGTATTATGAGACCCAGGCACTGAGTTTCTTCACCTCCATAAACCATGATAAATCTGAAGTGAAAACAAACAAATAACTGCTAGATCATCAATACAGGAAAATCTTAAACTCGAATCAATAGGAAAAATATTTATCCTTACTTATATGATATTTGATACATTCGAGAATAAACAGAGAAATTAACAAATGTCCAGATGTTCCTGAACCTTTCAACCAAATAGCACCAATAGTCCTTATTGACATTTAAAAAGCACAGTATTTAAAAAGTAAAGCAGTTTGAATATTCCTGTAGGCTAAAATATCTGTTCACAAAATGGTTTCAAATTGGTGGTAAAAATCTATCTGTTCTCAGTCTGGAGCTTTGATGGAGATTGAAACAATTAAAACAACATTAGGTTTAATTGCTTTACCTCACTGTTGGTAAAACTCAGTTCATGTGTTCAGCTGTTGAGACAGCAGCATGTCTGCTGCTCAGCTGTGTGACTTTCTGAGTCAACTGAAGTTATAAATCAGACAGAGTAAAAACCCGGTGCTGAGATTGTCAGTGTTCTTAGTAAAATAGACGTTTTGTTGTGTTTTTGTTTTTCATCCTGTTCTGCCTTATTTGATCTTCTCACTCTTCATCTTCCTCTCCCATTTTCAGCTTTAAAATATCTTGTGAAGTGCCAGTGTTAACAGAAAGTGAGGAAAAAGGTCCAAATTCAAATGTTTGCACACTCTATGTGAAAATTGGTCATGCGAGCTTTCAACTGCACAGCATTAAGTTAGTTAAAGCATTTTTCTGACATTAACTGTCTTTCAATTGTCTTAAAAATTTAGTTGGGATTTACGTATGAAAAAAAAGAAAGTCATGTGACTAAACAAGCCTTGAAGCAATTGTAATCCATGACTTGGGCCCATTTGAATAAAGCCTCAAGGATGTTCTAAAGCCATATAAGACAAAAGCTGTCTACTCCTTTATCAGCCACTTTTGATGATGATCCCACAACCATTCACAAATAAAAACAAAAAGTCAAAGACAAGACAAGAGAATTGTGCTTTTTTGTTTTGAATTGGTGTCTTTTTTTTGAGTAAAAACTATTTTGTAATTTGATACAAAACAGGATTTTGTTTTCTGGCAAATACTGTTATAAAAATGTGCCTCTGATGTTACAGAAGCACATTAATGGAAGCCATATTTATTGTGGCTTTTTGCAGTTCTGTAATGAAATCTTTGTTTTGCAATCAATATAGCTTATTGCAAACTGTGTGATAACATGTTTTATGATAGCAGGATTAACATTCCTCAAGGATTCTTTGGTTTGTTCTTTAGAATAAAGGACTAAATTGATTATACAAAGCTACATTATTATTGAAATGGTTTTCTGTTTCTGACAAAGGCACCAGTATTGATCACTTCAATAAGATAACAGACATGCTGCTTTTTTCAGCTTTGACTAAATTTACAAATCATTGATTTACGAAGCAAACTCCAGTTGAGGGCTGGCTTTGGGTGGAGTAGAAATGGAATATGAGATAATGAAAATAGTAAGACTTTTTATTATTGTCATGACTGATTGCAGTTGAACTCATTTGTTGGCATTCTGCTATGAGAAAGTTGCTTTTAACAATTGGAGAAAAAAAATCCCCCTACAGCTTTTGTAGCCAACAACAGCATGATAAAACATACTGAACTGTCATGTTATACATTATAATAGTGATTAAGACTGCATATACCGAACAGAATGTGTCGTTTCCATAAGGGTTAATTAGCTATTATGTCTATTTTAGCTCGACACATTATGTTCTGAGATGAAGGAAAGCTCTATCTAATCTGACTTAGAGCTTTTTTGTGGCTCATAAGGGTGTTATTAACATTGGTCTTAACTCTTTCTTTTCGAGGGTTGAGGGAGAGCAGAAAAATACTTTTAACATAAACAATCCACAGTCATTTGTCTAATTTTGAAACATGCTAAAGTCACCATCCAAAGAGCAGAGAAGTCACACAAACACAAAATGTCACTTGATTTGCTGCAAAGGAGAATACGTCTGATAATCACACAAAATAAACAGCTGTTTGTTGCTACATGAACGTTCAAAATCTTTCAGAATCTTGAGGCGTGAGCTCTGATGACACCATCCTTTCAGCAGGTCGTGTACAAAACAGATTTTCACTTTTTATTGGTGGTCAAAGCATGAATCATCGGATGCCTCCTTCATGCAAAATTTATTTTTCTTTTTAAAAACCACTTAAGCCGCTTTTGAATAAAAAAGACTTTATACTTTATTACTTGCCTCTTCACAGCAGGGAGCAAGCATTAATGATTAGGACTGTTGGTCTCGGGTGACCCAGTTTTACAAATGAAAGTTCTCAAAGTGCCCTTGCAGCTCCTTCTCTGCTGCCAATCCACACAATCACAGCTTCAATCTGTGCCAAGCTCATGTGTGCAATCTGTGGCGTTTTTATTATTATTTTTTTTATTGATGCTTAAAACTGAAGCGTACAAGTACATATATCTAGCAAACCAAAATGTGCAAGAAATTTATCCAGTCTCTTGTTTAAAATGTTCACACCGGCATGTTCCTGAGCGTTTCGGATTCTATTTACATTTTTCTCATTTGCAATCGTTTAAATTACAGATAAATATCTGCAGTATATGGTTCTGGTCAGACACATTCAGGGCAACATGCCGGTAAAAGTTTCACAGCCCCCAACGTTCACAAGCCGAGCCAACGTGATGATGTTCAGACAGCAGCTGAAGGAGCTGTGAGGGATTTTATACAGAGCTCAGGGGGTGACAGCTGAGTTAGGCTGACATGAACCTTGACCCTACACCTCTTTTGAATGTCAGCAAGCTCACACATGTGCATATTTTAACAACACACAGGCACCCTCAAATGTACTGGGCCCAGGAAGATTTGCATTTGTCATTTAGCAGATACTTGCATCCAAGATGACAATCAACTGCGGAAACCACACATGTGAAAAATCAGTGATGGAAATGCAGTACCACTGAGCTGCAGTCACCACTCAAAAATACAGCACAGATTTTTGTTTGCCTGACTCACATTGTGCCCTGAAAAGGCATATACCCCACCACACACACACACACACACACACACACGCACGCACGCACGCACACACACACACACTCAGTCTTTGAAGGTTGTGGCAGTACCCATTAATGTGTTGCAAGGTCCCAGTAAGTAGCTGCAAACTGTTTT
>JAVKLF010000001.1:13038666-13049403 GCA_034783495.1 Millerichthys robustus
AATATGTGTCATCAGCAAACCCACAATGTATTTGTGCAGCTGACTGGTATTTTTTCATGATAAAAACAAGTTATTCTTTGTTTTGCATTTTAGACAATTTAGTAAAGGCTGAATAGAGCAGCACATCTTAACAGGCAAGGATAACTTTCTTCCTTGAAAAGGTCACCACTGTCTTAACAAATTGTTGTTCTGCACTAGTTTACACTCAGCAGGTCACATTTTAGGGTGTACTTGTAGAGCAGCAAATAATCCTATCCTGCTGCTGCGACAACACTATGGTGAGAAATGTAAAACAACCTCACCCAACTTCTTTTCTCACTTTCACTCTCTTGTTAGAAAATATCTGCTTTTATTTCTGAGGGGTTTTGTCTTTTTGACTTTGCTGTAGTCTCAACTGTGACTTTGTAATGAACCCAGTGGTGGCTCAGCTGTATTTCACTAGTTTCTTTTTTTCTTTCTATTGCGCAGACTGTATAATGTTTATGCTGTTTTATCTATCCTTTTGTCATCATCTATTACTATAAGTCCATTTTTAGGTAATATTTACATTACTTCTACATTTTTCTGTCTCGTTTTGCAAGCAGACGAAAACGTAAAATGAAAAATTTACACTTTCTGCTTCCAGCAGAAGCTCAGAAAGAAAATGTTTGAGATTTTAATTCATGTATCAAATTACATTTTTAACAATTAATTTCACTTTACTGAATCAAACCACATTTAATTATTTAATAAGATTATAGTTGTTAAACGGCTGCTGCAGAAATTGTTCAGAACAGAAGCAAAACATTTCAAAATCTAAACCCTTTTTGACCCTAATCAGCATGAAAAATAAAATCACATAAACACAGATGTTGTCAACTGGCATTTTTTTGTTGTTCAAATATTTCTTCTTCAGGGAACTTTGTGATTTTTGTCACTTACTGTAATTCAAAACAGACAATCAGTCATTTCTTCGGGAGCATGTGTCTGTCCAATCTATAACTATACACACATATTTGCTTCTCTGTTTGATTGTCAGTTTCACTTCTTGTTCTGGAAGCTTTGTTTAGAGAGTAGGCAGCAGGTCAGCAGCTTTACTGCATAGTACAAATGGATTTTACTCACACCTTTTTGTGTGAGTGTGCCAGTGTCATAAAAATCTCTAAACTATGTTTTGTTAACGTAAATCCTATTAACCTTCGGTTTGCTTTAGCTAATACTTATGATGAGCAAACATAATTTCATTTAATCAACAACCATTAGTCATCAATCAACAGAATCGTTAGTGACCAATTAATATTCTTTTTTAAAAAAAGGAGCAGGCAGTACTTAGGATATTGTGTACAATAAAGTGAAAAGAAAGCTGAAGTAAAGAGGAAGATTCAGACATGATTGAAATGACTTTTCAGTGTGTGTGAGGTAGGACGCTACATAAGTAGTTTGCATTCTGGGACCTTGAGTGTGAAGGTTTAGAAAACACTGTCTTTGCATGTGTGTGTACTTTCACGTGTGTGTCTGTGTCAGATTTTTGTCTTATATACAATAGGCTTAGACAGTGTAGCAAATAGATGTCTTCCTCTTTGATTTTTCTTTCTGGGCTTACTTTTCAACACGTTCTCTCTTTCTATCCATTACACTCCAATTGGGACCTTTTTGTGTGTGTGTGTTTACATAACGTCTCTGATACGTGTCCTTCTTCCTGGTTCACTCCAGCTTGTCCACTCAAGGGACAGATAATAATCTGTCTGTCTTTCACCACTTACAATTCCCACCCAGTCACAGAGGTTTTAAGGTCACAATGTATTGTTGACTTCATTCCCGCCCCCTCTTCTCATATTTTTGAGGGTGTCATATGGATCAGCAGATATTTGGAGAGCTTTTGACATTTTCTCACATAGATTACTCTTTTTTCTCTCTCTTTTTCCTCTCTACACCAAATATCCACACAGGCACTTACGAATGAGGACAAGCTCACGCATGGGGATTTGGAAAGCGGGTTTGAACATTTACTCTCCTTCAGAGTACTTAAAAGGGATTTCAATGGGACAAAATGTTGAAAAAAACACATGAAAGAAATGGAGAGGAAAGTAGGAAGTAAAAAAGGAGAGTGAACGATTTTACTTTCATGTTGATATTTGTTTTTTGTAAAAGCTTTTTTTTTAAACTTTAAATAATCCAGAAGAGTACAATGTCTGTGCCTCACTTGTTTGCTCATTTGAGACTAATCTGACTTAATGATATGCTTTATTTTTCAAGTTTTTCTTTTTATGCATTGGCAATAATGTGAATGTAGTTTTGGACACTGCTGGCTGAGCGCACATTTACCACTGAATGAGTTCTTTTCAAAGCTTTTTTCCTTCTGGTTTTCTCCCAAACTTCCTTAACTGTGAATCACTTCAAATATTATGTATCTGCACTCAAAAGGAAATTTAAAAAAAGCATTAAATTGGTAAAGGAGTGGCAAAAGTAGAGTTATGATTTGAGACGCATAAATAGAACTGGCCATTTCATGACCTGAGCAAATTACCCAATTAAGTTGGAAAGAAAGACTTCTGCTTTTATTTGTTCTCTTTATTTATGCTAAACAAAAGAAGACAGACAGAATCACATCAAAGTGATTTGGCTTTAATTTCTTTAAATATGTCTGGATTTTTAACATTTAGTGATTCAGTATTATGGAAACTTATTGGGAAAATCAGCTAGTCTTGCTTTTAGTGGAGATTATTTTTGGACTGTACAGTGTTTGGAGGAAGAACGCTGAAGATTTTTTTTTAAATAAAATGAAGCCATTTAAGAAAACAGCACTTAAATTACATTTAGGCCTTTCAGTTAACCTAACCCTGCCGACTATTTACTTTTGTTTTAAATAATTAGTACAGGGTGTCTTGTATCAAGTTCTTTTTTCTGTGATTCCATCATTTTTCTTTTTTTCCTATATCTACAATCATACCTTCACTCTTTTTCATTTCTTTCTCATCTTAACTCATGAAAATCTTTCTCATGGTCTCCTGCTTTCACTGTGTCAGCCTTCCTTTTTAGGCAAATTACACTCATGCTGTTTAAGCAAAATTTCTTCTATCGTCTCACTCCTTTTTATCTTTATTTCCCTCTTCCTACACATTTAACCCAATTAGTTCCCCTCTGGTTAACTTATCGTTTCATGTTAGTGTGCCTACTTCTGCCCATGCTTACTGTACACTGACCTGCACAGCACACATACACAGAACACTCACCATTTTTGCTGTTTTCCATCTAGATACACGACACCTGCTAAGATCCCATTAGTTTTACACTCAGACAGAGCTAAATGCAGAGTCAGAGGCTGCTTTATTTAATCATAAACATCTTAGTCCTTAAAGGTGTGGATGCTTCTAACATGATTTGAATGAGTAAAAGCTTCATAAATACAATATGGTAAAGCTGAATTTGTCTGAACACCAGATGCTCAAACAGATTGTCTGTATGGTGTTTTTTGAAATACTAAAAAAAGTAGTTTCTTCTTAAAATGATACTCATTGAGAATTAAAGACTTCACTTGTTTTATCTTTTGTTGTAACCTTCATTTAAAAACCTCAGAAAGTACCAACCAGGATTCTAATATATATGTTCATGCCACAAACATATTTCTTGAGCAGAACCCAATTTATTTGGGAAATTCTTACAAAATGCCAACATTTGTCATCCTTCTTCAGAATCTTAACAGTTGTTTTTAAGTATTAACATTTGTGAGGAACTTTCTCATTTTGAACAGCCAGTCATTTGTTTCTGTTTCTGCATCGGAGACATTTTTCAAAGCCCTTGTAGAGTGTTGTGGTGCAGTCATGTAATATTTATCTGCTCGAGGGAGATTTTTGTCTCGCAAAATAAAAGAATGAGCAGAAGTTTAGAGCTCTGCAAAATCTGGGGGTCACAAAATGGAAAGATGAGTTCAGTATGTGAATATTTCAAGCGATGCTTCCCAAAGATTCTAAAAAGCCGCCACACGAGCATAACTCAGCGCTGGCTTGACTTCATTTTGTTTTATTGGCATTTACGACTTGCCTTAAACATGACATATATATTCATGGCACAGACGACATTACAGGCACAAATGATAACTAGTGCAAACACTGAAGCACATAAAAACATCATTTAATATCCCTCACACTGACAAAAGGAGCAAACATGCACTCACAAAACTGAAACGCACAAACTTTCATATAAGCTAAGTATTCAACCATCATGAAATTTTCTTAAACTCCAAAAAACTGTTTTTCTATTTCTTTTACTCAAACACACACCTTCTTTAGCACTTTCAAACTCCCCTCCTATATTAATTTCCTTTACATTCATGCAGCAGTGCAGTTAACTTCAAGTAAACTGTGCAATTTTTTACACTTAACGTTGACTTCTTAAGTCTGGTGAATTTGTTTTACTTATTGAGCAATTTAAATGTGAAATGATTGCGAGACAACACAAATCCAATGGTGGAGACATCCATTTAACTTTAGTTGAAATAAAAGTGACACTTCACTGTAAACAAAATAAGGTAAAGAGTTGAAAAAGTGACATGTTTACCACTTTGTTAAATGTAATATTTAGTTTGGCCCAAGGTAGCGTTATCCTGAGGGAAATCTATAACAAAATGTTCCTGTAACTTTTTGTTTATACTTAAACACTAAAGATCTACGATGGTTTTGATGTTTTTTTTTCCTCCTTTTATAAAACTAATATAAATCTTTGACTCACTGCCACAGATGTTTTAGTTAAAGCTGCTCTTACTGTAACTACTCTCCCTGCCGAGGTCAATAAAAGTGTGTGAGAGAGAGGTGCTGCAGATGGGAGTCAGGAAGGCTCATTTTATTCTGATTAGGTGTTTGACTGGTTTTGACCTCAATTAAGTTGGCTTGTTGAATCCCAGATTTATGCTTGGTAAAATTGAGTTGCTTTGGACAATTTTCCCCAATTCCATTACTAATCTAATTTAATCATTGTCACATGTTTGCCCCACTGGTTGGTTTGAAGTCTGCAGAGAGTGTTTTGCATCACATTAGACAACCTTGAGTGATTTTGATAGCTGAGTTATCTGGACCTGTGGGAGAGATAAGGTTTGTAGGCTTGCTTTTTAAAACAACTTCTGATGGAAACAGCAGGCACCACATCTCTTGTTCTGTAATTAAACATTAGCTGAGTGAGAACTGGACAGAGTTTTGTCACATGTTTCCTAACATTTAGAAACTGTTGAATGCACATTGGAGTTTGACGTGTAATTCAGATCCAGGTTTCCAAAGGCAGCTTCTCTCACTCTGGGGAATGTGTTGGCTCTTTCATTGAGTTCTGAGTACACCTTCAGACTATGGCGAATCTGCACATTCTGCACTCACAGCTGTTCCAAATTATTTTTTGATCACATTTCATTTCAGTGCATCACCACATAACTGAATATTCAACTTTACTTGTTATTGTATCCACGGGTTCTAACAACATAAACCTCAGTCTGACTATATTGTTCTTTCTGCCCCCATTCAGGGGTTGCCACAGCTAACATATTTGCTTTGCTTTGAAAGACTTGGCTAATGTTTTAAGCCACATACCTTTCCTGTTGCAACCTGGACCTGAACCTAACTTCAGGAATACAAGACCATGGAACAGACCACCAACTTACAACAGCCCCCAAACCTCAGCCTGTTTGTATTGACATTCTGTGGATTATCGTATATGTTGTTACTTTATAATATTTTAAATTTGGTTTTCCATCCTTTCATTTACAATTATTTTGCCTTCTAATAAATCCAATGTTCACCTACTATGTAGCCTATTATAGAGCTTTTGGAGTGCCATACAGAATTATTGACATCCATTGTTTAAATAGAATATTAATATTCTACAAATATCCATAACCAATTGTGCAGCCTGTGTGTGATGAGATCTGTACACACGTGGCATTTTTAATTTGGATCTTAAATGTGATGGTATTTAAGTCCAACCATTCATTTCAACAGGAGGTTCAGGGCATTATCAAAAAAAAAACAGCTTCCCAACATCAAAGATCCATCACAATGCTTCAAAGTGGGTGTGAGGTGTTTTTCTGAATGCCTATCTTCCTGTCTACACCAAGCCAACCTTTGATGATTGTTGCCAGAAAACTCAGTTTTGATCTTATTTGATCATATAATTTTACCTGATTATTGTTTGGCTGTTGGTGCTTTAGTTTGTTGATGGACACACAGGATCTCTGCAGGCAAATCGTTCAAAAACCATGCATTGATTTTGGTGGATTCTGACTTCATTTTTGAAAAAAGGAATACTTGTGTGCTCTGATAATGTGTCACAATACCTTGCCTTAAGAATTTGCTCAATGGATGCAGGAAAACCTTGCGGGATAAACTTGTGAAGTAATATTCTTGAGACTGCACAACTTTACAGTAAAGGCTGACCTAAAAATACTTTGGTGGAACATGTAAAAAAAATGAATAAAAATTTAGAACTATATGACCAAAGCAGACAAGGGAATAAGAAACACAAACTAAACGAGCCTTAGTGTTTGTGAACAGCATCATGGGAGTACAGCCTGAACAGCACAGGAGGAGACAGAGTACAGCAGAACAAATAGAAAAGAGGGTGAATAATAGAACAAAGGGACAAGCAAGAAAAGCAACAGTTCATTGCAAAAAAAAGTATCCTACCAGACCACCTGAATAAAGCAGCACATCTTTTCTTTTTCCAGTTTTACAATAAATCAAATACTTTTATTTCTGAGCAAGAATCCAACAATATAAATCTCCCTTTATGTCTTGCAGAGCGTTACATCAACAGAAAGATCTTCTCTGACAGACACAGACGCTGTCTAAACTTTTATACATTACGACTTATTTGAAGATTCTCTTTTGTCCCCCCGTTTACTCTTACTGCCTTTTAAGATAGATATTAACACAACAAACTAGACACTGACCATTTAAAGTAATCCACAGTTGTGACAATTTAATTATTATGCTGAAAATGGAAAATCTGTTTGGTATTACACAATAATTTCTTCTATATTGACTTATTTTATCATTCAATCAGGATATTTTTACTTCATAGGGAGAAAGACAATAAAAGAGATTTAATGCAGCCAATAACAAAGCAGTTACATTTATTACTTTGCTGATTGTTTGTTTAAAGGTTACAACTAGGTTGCACTACATTTTCTTTTTTCATGTCCTCCTCATTTCTATCTTAGTATTTTATTTCCTTTCATCCATCTTTCTGAAAGCCCCAAAAAGTCCTAATAAATTACTACACGTGTCTATTTTTAGTTTGGTGATTTGAGGCTTTTGCAAATTCTCACAAAGTCAAACATCAAAGGTCTTACAAACCACGTTACAATTAGAGAAGAAGGTTAAAATTAAGATCTTAAGTCTGCTTTGAAGACCAAAGTGTTCAATGAAAAATGTCATAAGAAAGGGTAATTGTTTTTGAAAGTTGAGGTATTTTGTTGTGCAAAAGGGAAAATCAGTTAATTGCATGGCAGGTCTGATTACCTGATTATTTAATTTTGATTGTAATTGGAACTGAAAGATTGGTCAGTGTTATTTATTTTCTGTTTTTTTTTTATGTTTAAGCCTTTTATCTGAGTTTTCCTACTTTGAAAGTGAGAAGCGGCTGTAAAAATCCTCTGGAAACTAGCAGGTCAGTTGTCAGGTAGTGTTGTCAGAGTCTGACATGAAAAAGAAGCCATCAAAGAGATGAAATATGCAGTCAGAGTTGTACAAAATAACTGCTGACAGAAATTCCAAGAAGTATTATCAAAGAGTTCAGAAGGACATGCTCAACTGAAAAGATGTCATATCAAGAAAATCAAAAATGCCAGCACGTCCAATTAGCGTTAGAAGTTTTAGGTAAATAAAGAGCATTTTTCAGTTGAAATGTATCACTTTGAGTTTTACTTTTTTCAATCTGTTTGTACAACAGTAAAGAGCATGCTCGTTTTAATTGACTAACATGATTATAAATTTGTTTTTGAGTGGTGTAGATGGGAGGGTTTGGGATGTGTATTTTTATGTACGGGCAATTTTTTGAAAAGCTTAGACATACACAAAAATTCAGTATTTCTCAATAAATATGAAAATCCATTCATAGGAGAGATGTAGTAAAACATGATTTATTGATCACAGAGCTTTAATCTCTAAAAAAGAAAAAAATAAACATGTTTTTTAAAAGTGTGGTTCTATGGGAAGCTCATGGAGTGATAACTTATCTGTTGTAGACCGGTCCTTAAATAATTCTAGTTTTAGAAAGAGGGTTTGCTTTTGATAAGACTTAGTGCTGATCTAACAACTAGTCTGAGTGAGTTTCTACTAGAGTTTAAATCGGGCCTAAAAAGATTTAACTCAACCTGGCCCGAACCCATACACACTGTGTCCACATCCGATCCAACCCAACTAATTAAATCGAACTTGAAGCTTCAGCCTGACGTAAACCCCACTTTTTATTTTAAGTACTGTATGCTTGCGTAATGTGATCCCCATTTTTTTAAAGCTTAAAAACCATAAAAAATTTAATCCTTGTTAAATGAACAAAATCAGCTTTGAAGAGCTGCTTGTCTGGTCCTATCGAGCATGCAAACGTGCAACTGACATCTACGTCTTATTTTCATCTCTGCATCGCAGTTAAGAGACAAAAACATTTTTCCTTGTACTCTGGTGTAAAAAAAATATATATTGTTGTTAATATGTTGAGCTTTACGTAATGAATTCAACGGCAGGAGAACAGAGGGAGAAATGATGACGATTTATCCCCAGCAACTCAATGTTTCAGTTATACACAAGAAAATATTTAATTTGAACTTTTTCACTGTATTGTGGACATTAGAAGAAATTAGTCCAGTGTCATCCGACTCCGCAACTTTAGGAATAATTTTTGGGGTTAAATTGTTTGCATTATAAGTGCATTAATAGAGTAATTTTTTAGCGCTTTCGCTTTTAGACCGCCATTTTTAAGGAAATCAGATCAGGACAGGGCCACGTGCACGATGTGCTGTGCTTAACTTCTACATCTTACTTTCTTTATTTCTTTTCCCAACAGGATAAATTATCTCCTCCTCCAATTAGACTATAATAAGTAGATTATTACAACTTTAGATCGAGCATTCTTCTTTAGTTTTCTCTGTGCTGTATATATTGTAGACTAGAACCATCTCTGTAAGGGAATGTAAAGGACCATGAAAGCAAAGGAATAGTTAAATACTGAAATTCTGAAATGCTGGTAGATTTACTGGGAAAGAAAGGAGCAAACGTCCTTCTGTGTTTACCATCTCATAAACATCAGCCATTAAATACAACTTAGAAAACTGCAGAAAACGCCGTGTTTCATAGAAACATCCAAGTTTACTGCAGAATTGCTTTGCAGTGACATATGGTGTGTGTTCGTGGATGTATGTGTCTGTGTATGAGTGCGTGGACATAAAAACGAAAAGCTATTTTATCGTCAACTTATATGAGAAGTTTTTACCTGTATATTTATTAGCTGTAAACATCTCCTTTATAGCGCTAATAAAAGAAGTCTTCAAGCTTGTTGTGTTGACAAATGACCACATGACATTTAAAATCCACTTTGTCAAAGAAAATAGAATAATAGAGAAGAGAGGCTGGTGAAAAAGAAACGACTTTACTTAAGGAGACATAAATAACAAAGGTACAGACAGACAGATGACAAAAAGAAAAACTAGAAGACACTAAATGGCAATAAACCTGTATAAGTAATCCGACGAAAAGCCCAACAAACTTTGTTTGATTTACCTAAAAGCTTATTTTTATGAGTTGTGAGAAGGTCCTATCTTTTGCGCCAATTTTTGCATTTGATTAAACTGGATCGTGCATTTCTTTTGGATTATGACAAACTATGACATGAGCAGGCAAATCGCATAAACAAAAAGCCTATTTGAGCTTAAAACAGAGAGGATAGGAAGCTGTTTATCTGTTTGCCTGAATTAAAGGCTCTTGTTATTTGTGCTACTTCAGATGTGGTACCAGATCTCAACTAGAGTTTGTCAGAAATATACCAAATGAGCATAATTCTAAACACTGCATTAGGAAGTGCAGGCATGTAATTATGTGCCTCCACCAATCAACGTTAGATTTATGCACCAGCATTACAGGACATGACAAGCTTTTCCTGCACTGACCTGGTTACCAGTGTGACAAGTTCTGCTTCAGGCAGTGGTGATGACACCAATGCTGTTTGCCAAAAACTAAACCGAGCCCAATTTAAAAAAGAACCCCAACAACATAAAACAAGACTGAAGATACAGGCAGTGAAAGTGATTCATTCAAGGCAAAGTTATGTAAATTCTTACATTTTTATTCTTCTATATTTTGCTATATGCAAAAGTGGACTTGTGGGTTTGTGTACTGCATCTGGTAGCAAAATACTTTTGTATTTGTGTGTCTGCCTTAGTAAAACAATGCTAAACAGTCTTTTTTTTTTTGCTTCAGCAGAAGTTTGTTAGCAACATTAAATTTACAGCAGGTGTGAGCATGTCGTATTATGTAACCCAACTCTTGTCCAAATGCCAGCTGAAACATTCTCCAACACACTGCAACCCTTTTCAGGAGAACTTAATCATGCCTACGAAAGTTTTGTTTTTAGCATTCTGTAACTTTGGATAGACTGTGGCTGTTTTGTGATGCCCATTTTTGTCATATTAGTGGCTGCAAATTTGACACATTTAAGCTTTTATTTTTGCTTCTTTATTATACAGTTAGTTTGACATCATTTCATATTAATCAAAATTAAAAA
>JAVKLF010000001.1:13063697-13076716 GCA_034783495.1 Millerichthys robustus
CACACACACACACACACACACACACACACACACACGCACGCACGCACGCACACACACACACACACACACACACACACCAACAGATGGGAAGACTATTCATTGTTTGGATTTCAGCTTTCTTATGAGGTCTTGGCAGAAAGCTGCAGTCAAGAACACACATATGGGCACATGGCTGCCACGTCCGGATTGTGCTGGGGATAATAAAATAAATAAATATATAATAACGTTATAAACCTGTTAAATTTTAACTGTAATGTGGCCCAATTAAAATGGTTTTCATTCAGCTGGATGAAAATGGCTGAATAAAATGACACATTTGTGTCATTCTCCTGATATTGCCCAAGATTACAGGATGATTCTTGCTATTCTGATGCACTGGGCTTACAGTATTTTCCTCAGTGTTCACTCTTCATACTGTATAAGAGTTGTAGATAACTTTTTGAACTGCCTCTGTTTGGGGGACACTGTTGTCCTGTTTAGTTGGGACCAGATTAATAAACTAACAGCTAATCCAAGCAGGACGAATCCAAAGTGAATTGTTGTCGACTTAAAACAACTTTAATCTGAAAAAAATCTTACTGTTTGATACAAATGCTGGTTTATAGTGTGAATCTTCACATTGTCACCAGTTTTGGATTTAGGTACCATATTTATATTGAAATAATAATTGTTCAAATGGGCAGATCTTTTAAAAAATCGTTGGTCTTTAATTTGTTAATAAAATGATAGACCCCAACAGTAAGCGAGAAGAGGAGAATGTGCTGCTATGTGTAGGAATACCATAGCTAGATGTTACCAACAGAAAATGTTGACACAGGCTCCTGACCTTCTGCCAATTACATACAGAAAACACAAACTCTCATCCTGTGACAGCAACCTCCAAGATTCCTCACAGATCAGTTACATATCCATACATGTGTGGGTGTGTGGATGGAAAAGGCCTGTTTTTATGAATGTATCTCTATCGAAATGGGTGCATTCTTTCTGCACTGACTGCTCTGAGTCCGGACTGCTGGATCCAGTCAAATATTACACTCTCAAGTACACACACATAAACACACTTGTGCAGGAACCCACATGGGGCACATGGGGGCACGTTCTGATTGGGCTTAATTACCATAGGAACAACAAAAGACCTTTCAGGTCTCTTGTTTAGCTGTCATTTGATGCATAGCTCATTAACTCCCACAGGAAGTCGTTAAAGGCAAAAATCCATCCTCATAGGTCAACGGCAGCTGAAAAGGTCCCCAAAACCAGGAAGTAATCAGGTACTGATTGTCAACATGATGCCAAGTGTGATTAGCCTTGCTTGAAACTTCTGTGAAACTTTAAAATAGTTTTACTTTTTTTTTTTTATTTTGGACTCTCGATGCTTGAATTTCAAACAGCCCTAGACAAAATAGCAAAATAGATGTGGATTTGTAATTTTCAAGCCTCTGTGTCAAGGTTGAAAACAGTTTTTTTGGAAGTCAATCTGATTTGTATTTTGCTGCTGACCTGAGCCTGGACTTCTTTTTACCATCACAGAGGTTTATGTTTTTATGAGCAATATATACTTCTATGATAACTGGCATCAAAACACACTAAGCCCTCTTAAATGATTGGAATTCAAAAGACAGTTCAGTCAAAAGTTTACATTTGTTTAAAAGTTGTGGTTTTCTAATTTCTAAAGCTTTTCTAAAACTTAGCTTAGTGTCCTTAACTAAAAAAAGTGTTTAATGTTGTTGAACATGTTTTTTACTCTTTAAATCTGCTGTTGAACACATATCAGAGGCACATGCACAAAAAGGTAAACAGACTGGGGAAAAAAAAACAAAACTAATCTGCATTTTAATCATAGTTTTAGATACAAAGCAGTATAACTGCTCCACAGCCTATAAACTGAATACCCCGACAGAAGTTTTAACTGCTCACACCAATATATGCTCCTACTTTTCACTGCTTTGATCAGGGCAAACAAGCACTGGGTTGTTAAAATTTCTAGACTGTAGAGATAAGACACACACACACACACACACACACACACACACACGCACGCACGCACACAGAAGCACAAGGTAATGATGAGGCATAATTTACAAAACTTCCCGGGCAGATGTAAGCTAGGCCAGAATCGATAAGCAGTGCTATCCTGGGGGAGATGTAAATAGTGCCAATCTACACAAAGAGCCACAAGGAGTTTCAGAAGTGCAGATTACGATTGAACAGAGTTGAGAGAATGTTGAGAGTGAGGGGAAACAAACTGGGACAAAAAGAGGGTCTGAAAGCCAGAGCTAAGAGAAGGCATGCTGAGTGGGAAAGGGCACAATGACATTAAGTGTGAAATATTTTTAGGAGACAGAAAGGCAAGTAAAAATTCCAGAGATTCGACAAGAAGCAGGGACTAAAATCTCTCAGCCCGCGGTGAATGTTTGGTGTAGATTTACAGCCAATTTGTCTTGAGACACAGAGAAATTGTTTTTGTGTTTCCTTGTCCACCCTCCTCCCCTCTATTTAAATTTTTGCCTGCCACTTTGCTTCGAACACTAAGTTTTTCCTTTGGTTGTTGTTGTTTTTGCTCACTACCGTATTTTTTTTTTTCCAAACTCTCGTCTCGCGCTCAGACAAGCAGAAACTGAGACACACATCTGCACGCATGTGTCTCAGTTTTGACATAAACCAGACGGAGCAATTATAGTCTATTCCTGTGCCCCTGTGTCTCATCACCCCTGATTGGTTCAAACAAGACGACCCTCTCTGGGTCACTTCTCATCACAGTGAATATAAAGCACTGAACACATTTAGTCTTTTACATCCAGCTGATGCCTGTATATGTAGTTATAGTGGATTTCCATTTTTGGTCCATTTTGTCACTGACTTCTTCTGCAGCCTTCAGTAAATTCTGCCTAACTAATGAAAATACCTCATCACAGCTGAATGTGACAAGGTACTCAGTGATTGAAAAGGTTGTGGAGAATATAGTGTTTAGTAAGCTAATAAAATGCTATCTTGTCTCTCTTTCTTCTCTTGCCTGGGCCGGTTCCTGCTTTGCATCGTGACCCCACCCCTTCTGCTGAAATCCTCCTCAGGTAAGGACGATCTCTATAATAAAAACTGACATGACAAATCTTAAAACAATAAGAGTTTCACTTAATAACCCAAAGTTACAAGAATAACATTTCAGTCTCTTGGACATGGAAAAAAATCAGAAAGGAAAACCCATAAAGAAACAAAGACCATGTCAGTTCTTAACTGGTGGGTCCATGTTTACAGACATCTACAGTGATTTTCAAACTTTGGTATCTATTACTATATATTGAGTTAAAATTCATCAAACGGATGAATTTGTAAGGCTTTTTTTTTTACTCTTGCTGTTTGCAGTTAAGTTCATCACAGTAATAACTTTTTGCAACATCAATTTTTAAAGGTAAATTAATTGACTTTAAAACAGGCTTTACTATTGAAGTAGAAAGAAAATGCACTACATCATCTGTACTCCCCTGCAGTATGTGATATACCATAACTGGACTGCTTCGCCTTCATATCTTCAGCCTCAGTAAAGCAAACTTTCTATTAAATCAGAGCGATAACGTAGCTCACTACTGAATCTTGTTAGATGGCAGTGACTGAGAGATACAGTCCTCTGATTCGAAGAAAAATGGCTTTAGACAGGAACAGTGGTTCTCGATCTCCAATTCCCCTCTGGGTGCGTTAAGTTTTTGTTCCAGCTTATCCCTTCATCTAGTCGCCTCAATTGCGCTGTTCAGTGAACAGTGAAATGGACTTAGCGGTTCCTCAGTACTGTCAGGTGTGTTTGTTCTCCGAAATAAAAGAACAGATGGACCACAAACCAGCGGCGGGTCGTGCAGGCCTGAGGTGTGCGTGTTTGTGTGTCAGCTCACGCATGCATGGAAACCTGAAAACCTGCATGTTGGTGGACAAGAAAGGCATTTATGTGTTTGTTCTGAAATTGTGTGATTGTCCAGTTGGTTGTACTTCGGCCAGGGCAGGAGGTCTGTTAGCATGCAGGTATTTGGTTAAAAAAATCTTAAGGTGTGGACTGTGAGTTCTGGCAGAAAGAAAAAAATAGAGTTGATGATGAAACAGGAGAGTGAGAAAATAATATATAAATACTTATAAATATTGAAAATAAAAAAGGCATCTTTTTAAATAACTATACTTTTTGGACAAACTAATAGAGAAATGAACAGCTGTGACGAAGGTGACTACATTTGTCATCACCACAGAAGGGGACAGGAGTGTGACAACAAGAACACAACGGGTGATTGAGAATAAAGATTAAAACTGAGTGGAGCTGAGGAAGTTCAGGAGGGTGATAAAATGAGACGTCATCAGGATCAGGTGCACTGCAGAATATGATTATAGGAAAAGATGAGTGGTCGAACAACTTCTTCAAACAAAAGAATGACAGGACACATTCCTGCTCATTCCTAAAAGAAGAGCGGCTGTGAGGATAGACAGACATGTGGAGGGACCCTTGACATGAAGAGCAAGTGACCCAAGCTAAAGTTTAATTAGCATATGGAAATTACAGCTGCTTCTACGATGTCAGCTCCCTCGCCTAATCATCTTCCTCACCCCCTCCCTCTGTCTCTCACCTTTTCTCTTTCATTACGCTAACCCATCACCTACTCATCCTCTTTTCTTTGGCCTCCTTATCTTTTCTTGTCTTCTTTTCTATCCTATTTGCTCTATCCCTTTTCCCTCTCTCTATGTTCTTTTTTTTCCCTGATGGTCACCTTGTGATGTTCATAAAATCCATACAATTTATGTTTTTAATTTCCATTTTCTGATTCTTCTTTCCGGGATAATGTGAGCTTGCACTGTGAGCAGCAGGTTTGTGTACATTTTAATTTGATGTTTTTGTTTAATTTATTTTCATATTCAGAGGTCTATTTGTATCATTAGTTGGTCAGATGTTACAGCATTACAATACTGGTTGGATTTATGCAAACAAAACGACTTGGTTAGGGTTAAAGAAATATGTTTTTAATTCTTCTTATTATTTTAAACACAGTGGTACGTCTGTGTATTTAAATCTGGACCCACGGGCCCCTATAGAAGCTGTATGGAAAACATTTGGAGTTTTGCTGGGCTTTCTGAGCTTTGATATCAATTTAAACACGAACTATTTACTATTTCAACAATAGGCATCAACACTATCTGGGAATAAGTGTTCATTTTATTGCCCACTAATGGTGATGCACTCCTTATCATTTTGTGGCCATGTGGTTTATGTTCCATGAGCTATATTTATTGCAGTCAGATTAAAATGCTGTGGGCTAGCTGCAGCAAACGTGATGCTGGATAAGATAACTGCAGAAATGCAAAACATGGCCAGTGGCTCCCAGTTATTATAAGTATCGCAGATAACTGTGGTGAAGCAAAAGTAATTCTACAGCTAAAATCCTGCAACTCAACTAAAGAAACAAAACAAAAAGTACAAAATAAATGCAGAAAGTCACATCACCAAGCTTTTGTTTAAAGCAATGGCTACGTAAATACTGCAAACAGTCATGCTTGTACATGGGGACGAAGAAAAACAACTTGAAAAATCTAAAATGTTTTGCAGCTTGCAGATCCAACTGCGCTTTAGTGATCTGTTGTTTATGGATATGTAAGAAGTCCTCACTTGTAAATTGTTAAAGTCATCATTTGGAAATTCCATTTGTTTGACGCCTTGGTGGCAGATTGTACACAAATATTGGACCAATGATGAGAACACGCTCTGAGGCTACAGACGACAGCCTCGTCAGTGTAATGTCACCAGGATTACTTTTTAGGGATGGACAGTTTTTATCATCACTGTTTTGAAGTCATGCTACAACCGTTCAACTCTAGTGGCTGGTTCACTTGCAATAAAACCTTGAGGGCGTCACAGTTGTGTGTGTTTTTTTTTCCAAAGGCTTTTGCAATAAAACCAAAAAGCAAACCTGATTCAGCTGATAAATTACAAAGGAAACTATAACCGGCCAAAAGGACATCTCAATGAGTTACAGCCAAAACATGGGAAGATGCTAGAAAGTTCTTTTGAGCGTTCCTGGTACAGTCTTCCATTTCTGTGCTTCACTATTCTTAACTGCTCGTTTTTGTTCAGTAAACACTTGCTGATTTCAGGCTGTTTGTTAAACAGCTTTTTTTTTTGTCTATCTCATCCCAGACATCAAACGTGTGGAAGCCCTTGGGTTCTTTGCAAACAAAAAATCTTTAACAAGGTGCACAAGCAGGGGGAGGGGTCTCAGTAAACAGCTTTTTTGATGTTTGTGTGCTTAAGTTTGGTAAGAAACAGCGTTGTACTATGGCACAGTATGATGACGTTTGTTGCGTTAAAGTGATTACAGATTACTGTTTAACTGAAACGGTATTTGTTGTTGGTTTTTTTCTACGCTTGTTTGCTTTGAATTTTCTGCTGTGCTTTTGTTCTATTATATTTACATGAGTGACAGCGGAGGACACAGGCACACCTTTAATTACAGTGAACACTCTTATTTTTTGAAGAAAGAAGCAGACAAATGATCTTTATGGTCTTTGCTCTTGGATGCTTGATTGACGGTTTTGCAAACCGTAGCATAAAAATGTTCCTCTACCATGTTTTTTTGGAATCAATGAAATGATATGAGGCAATTCAGTCACTTTGTGTAACAGAACATTTTAAACAAATATCCATAAATATAGATTTGCTTGTTAACACTCAACGATTTTTTTTTTTTACATTTTCTTGCAATTATGTTTCATTTCAGATGTTCCCTCCTAAGTAGTTTGATTTGTCCTTTTACTTTTCTGTTATTAGTTCAATAAGCTTTAGCTTAAATTGATGGCTCCTTTATTTGCTCGACATGAGTGCATTTTTTCCCCAAAAGCAGAGCTGACAGCTGAGTTGTGTTCATTATAGAACAATAATAATCCAAACAGAAACAGCCAGTATTTATTTTGTTCTTCTTCATTAATTTGTAAACCGATTTGCAGCCTAAATTACATTTTGAAAATCCACTTGACATGAATAGACTGTTTTTTTCATGAATGACTGAATTGACTTGTGGAGAGGGTGAAAGTTTTGCCTGTTTTACCACCGCAGACAGCTTCTTTTTGCAATTTTTATTTTCTTCTTGGTAAGTCAGGGTTGTGGTGTAACATTCATACTTCGGCAGTGAGTTTGTCACATCAAATTTATTTACGTGGTTGGACTTTGTCCTCTGCTGTGTATTTTTCTTGTCCTTTCCTGGCAGTATGTGTCATACTTTTCGAAGGAAGTAAAGAAATGTTCTGTCCTTTGAAGGTCCCAACATTGTTTCTTTTTTTTCCTGCGTGTTTGACTGCTGGTACTTCTTCACAGTAAAAAAAAACAAAAATTTTTTGTTTATACAGATCTTGAGAGGATAAAAAGGGTGCTACAGAAATGGCGGAGGTAGTTTTCTGCAAATTTATCAGATTTTAAGTGAATACTTTTACATATATTATTGGTCCTGTCTTTAAAAAAAATCCCACAGAGCAGGGTGTAACTTTGAAACTATTTTTTTTCCTCACAAACATCATTTTTCTTCACTGAGAAATCACCAGAGAAAGGATATTACAGGCATTTGATTTTTAGGTAGATTTTTATCTGGAGCCAATTATCTAGTGTAATCCTTCAGTGTTTTAATTAACTACCCTTTTAATTGTAGCTTAATGGTCACGTTTATGGGAGATATGTCAGTATAAAAGATGATCCATCACTGTGGGTCTCTTCAGTGGAGCTACAGGCTGAGAAGGTCTGTGTGTGTTGGGTTTCCTGTCAGCTGCTTTTAGTCAATTGGCAGCTTTTGTTTGCAAAATATTGTTCTTCTTTTCACTGTTTGTATAGTATTCTTTTAGAGATTTTGTCATCCTCCAAGCTAGCAAACAACTGAAATTGGCATGCTTTGAAGAAGAATTGGTTTATGCATTCAGTCAAAGTCTGTTTCGTTCTTAGGTTGTAAAATCGACAAAGATTTTCACAGAGTTTGCTATTTGCCCTGGGTATCTGTGTAACTTCACATTCCTCAAGTTTTATTTTTTTTGTTTTCTATTAAATTAACAGGACTGCATAATTTCTTATTGTACTCAACTGATGTTTAAATGATCTGCTACCATGTAGGTTTGATTTTCTTGCTGTTTATTAGACTGTTCAACGTTCTGTACACACCTGCCTTTGCTAAGTGTGCCCTTTTAAATCTTTGGGCATACAGCTGAACTGTAGTTGAAAATGAAGTGTCTATATCGACTTTCTGTGTGGGAAATTTGCTAAGAGATAAATTACATTTTATTTTTTGCTAGAAGACTTCCTGCCATTCAGGGATTGGTCAGAGTTTTTACAGTATTGCAACTCTCACAGAGGTCGGATTTTTTTAGTTCCTTTTTCTGAAGATACAACGTATTGACTACAGGATGGAAGGACCCTTTCACCCAGTAAAACTAAAAGTGTTTTTGAACAGGATTACCAACCCTAGCTTTAATAAAGGTAGCAGAAATAGTTGAGCCTGTCTGTATTGAAGGAACACCATCTGCAGTTGAAAATAAAGTAAACAAGTGTACAGTCGGGTTGCACCCTGCACCGAAGCATCACATTTTGCAGCGGCAAAATTGCTGCAACCTTAAAATATGATTATGGCTGGTGTTCCAGAAATAATAATGGGTATTGGTGGATTACTTTCAAGTGATCACACACCATGTGCTTTGACAAGTTGAGCCTAGAATATGCGTGGCAGGTGTCACAGTCTGCTCCCTGGATCTCAGCAGGCTGCTGCAGTATAAAAAGGAAAGACTGATTAGCAAATTAGCAGCAGCTGTGCCAATCACCTCCACCTGACAACGTTCCCTGGAACAGTCCTACCCTTTCTCTCTTACCGCAGCAGATCAAAACTCCACCCGATCACAGTGGGGTTGACATCAGCATTCATCTATTTTTATCAGAACCTTTAAAACTTACAACAGGACACCAGCCTTAAAAATGAAGCATTTCTTTTCACTCATTGATTGTGGATTCAGTTGTTTGTACTGGAAACTTTTTTTTTTTCTCATGGTCCTTGGTTTTCTCTGTGTTGCATCTTTCTGTAACCTTTTGTTCTTTAATAATTCCAAACTCCTGATTGCTGGCTATTTTCCTCCTCCAGACTTGCTCAGCAGTCTGTCTTTTTCACTGTGATCACTCACACTGTCTATTACTTTATCTTCTCTGCCTTTTCCTTTTCTCATCCTCTCTGTTCTGTTCTGGTGTCAGAAGGCCTAAGGGAAGATTTAGTTAAAAAAAATGTTGTAAAACTGACAGGGAGCACAAAAAAGACGAATTACAAAGAGAAAGACATCCGTAACTTAGTGTCTTGTCAAACTCTTTTTGCTGGTACCATATCTGACCCAGTGTAAATCATGCATCATGAATGAGGAGATGAAAAATTTAACTGTAATTGTTTTGAAGTTTTTTTTTTCTCTGTTTCTGTAAAGGACCTGGCTATGGAACCACTAGTGTTATCGTTATTGGCCACTGCTGAAAAACAAAAATGAGCAAAAATGTTTGTGCCTAACCAGTACACTTTCCTATGAGTTACTAACTTCATTTAACTCATAGGAAATTATATTTTCATGTACATCTATGCTTGGGTAACTTTAGATACTGTTGTAATTTGGCATGATTATAGGTAAGAATCACTCACACCACATACTTTAAGAACTACTCATTGAGTAGTAACTTTGTTCAAAGTGCTTATGACATCCATTTTTTAAGAATGCAATTTTGAAATAAATAACATAACCCTTATCACTGACTCTTTTTTGGACGAGTCTACTAGCAAAAAACAATCTTTTTTACCTAATTTTACATTTTGTTGACACAGCTGTTTGGCTGTTTTCCCAGCTGTGCTTAGAAACAACATAATTGTTCAAAAGTAGTCCTTTTTTAATTGGTTAAGTTTCAAAGCACATAAATCAAGAAGAGGTGGAAGGCAGGCGAACAATGGTGCAAATATTCTACCACCACTCTTCTAACATTTTGTTTAAAAGGTAATGTAATATCAATGATTCTATGACTTCCTAATAATGATCAGTCTGCTTCTTGTCTTATTGCATTTTAATCACATTAACAGTTATTTTATAAATCTGGTTGTTATAATTTCTTTTTGAAGGATTTTAATTACAGGTTGAGGATGAGAAAATGGTTCTAGATGAGCATAGGATTTTTTTTTTTATTAACGATGAGATGTATGATGGTTTTGTACTTGGTGAACCCGTCATATCACTGTACAGGAGAATGAGCTGTTGTCTTCGTACTCAGACCTGTGTTTTGAAACACCTTCTTGTTCCGCTGGTCAAAGAAGACGGATGCACCCCGTATATGTGTGTACGTGTACACAGGCTGCATTCTCATTATAATACATAATATGGCCATTATCATATTTCTAATTTGCACCCAAATGGTGAAAGACACAAAAAGCACGAAGGGGACGCTGAACCGCATTCCATAAAAGGGTCATAAATCTTCCGTCCTCATTGTCCCCCAACTCTCCCACTTCCCAGCACACAAAAACACACTCACACACACACACACACGCACACACGTCTGTCAGATGTGCTCTGCAGTAATTAGGTCTTTCAGGTTATGATAATGTTTGTGCTGTTTTGTGGTTCATCTGTTCACTGGTGCGCAGAACGCTATTAATCACATCGGTCTAAATCATATGCTGATTCCAGCACTGTCTTTCAGTGTGTAATGTGTGGGACTTTGTGCTCGCCTCATTTAATGTTGTACGTATGTATTTTTTTTTTCTATCTGTGCTGGAAAAGAGAAACAAGAAAATGAAAGAGGCCAGAAACCACGTGAGTTCTGGATAGAAAGTGAAGTACTGATAGTGTCACATCACACTACACACATCCCTTACATATTTCGTTTCTGTTAAATAGAAATCAGAGAATTCCAACATGCACTAGTTTTGTTGATAAAGCACGGTGGCACAGATTTCCTGTTGGATCCATACATGGATGTACTTTTCTAGCTTGGTGTCCTTGAACGAGAAACTAAAGCCATTGCTGAATCTCCAGGACATGTATAGATTACGATGAGCTTTGGCCTACTTGCTGAAGCGTGTGGCAAAAACAATGTTCCTTTTATGATCTTGCTTTGTTGTGTGTGGGTAATCCCTTTTACCCAACACCAAAGATTTATATAACGTCCATGCATCTGACAAAACACACACAGGTGTATACTAACATGCAAAAAGAAATGTATTTTCTACTTTGTAAGTCTAAGGTTTATTTTCTTTTTTGGTGGGGTGGGGGGGTGTTATATTTATACCACCAACCGATTTTTGTAGGGGAAAATAGTTCTGGTACCGGTTCTTTACAACATAGTTTTAATCAAACCATGTTCCTGTTCTCTAAGTTTATGTTCTTCAATGTCATCGTTTGTGCGAATAGTGTGAAAAGAAATGTGTTTGTGAAACATATCTGAATGGAAATGCAAGCACAGAGATCAATGACACTGAAGAAAATAAAAGACGAAAGAAGGAAAGAAAAAAAAAACAGCAATAGAGAAAAATACATAAAAAGAGCAATTCCAAGGACCCAAGATCACACAGTCAGTCTTTTTACTTTTTTTGACTATATTTTTGTAGGTTTCTTTTATTCAGAGTCTGACACATTTCACCCTTTTTTTCCATCTGCCTACTGCTTCTTTTTTTGACACCATTGCTCTGTTCAGTTCTCCCCAATGAAGAAATGAGTGTATAGACAATGTTTTGTATGCATATTACTTGTAAGATTTGCTGTTGGTCTCAAGAATGAAAGAAAATAATGATTTTTTTCCAAGTATAATATATATATGTATGTATATATGTATATCTTGTAAGTTCTTGTAAGATAAAAATCATTTTAACTTTAACTACAAATTGAATCAGTATACCTTGTGTAATCTGTCTGACTGGATCAATCTTATTTATATTTTTTACAAAAAATGCTTCATTGTCACACTAGATGTTTCTTTTACCTTCAAGAGATGAGGCAAAACCACATTGTCGTGATGTGAGCCCTTTCAGCTATAAGCACTTCATTTTATCCCCTTCTACATGATAGCAATTTCTTTATCCACTCAGCAGAGAGCCTAAGGATCAACTCATCTGTTCTCATGAGACTAGCTCTTACAGGTTATGGAAATGCAAAAATGTAACGTACTAAAACTGCTAACACAGCCCTGCATTTACATGTGGCGGTTTGGAGACTTGTGATATTGCTCCACTTGGACCGTAACAACGAGTCTTTGTACTGAATGAGTGTAATCCTTCTCCTTCATGTGCAAAAATGGTAGATACTGAAAATGAAGCTAATGTTTCTCATCTTTAGCGAATGATAGGTTTTGAAATATGTTTCTGGTGGATATATTTTATAGAATGAAAAGAAGGCTTTTGCTGCTTTTTTAAAGTTTTTAAAAGTTTTCAATCTGTCAAACAACACTTGTGCTTTCTGTCTCAACCGACGCCACCCATCAACACTTATTTATGAAAAACTTTCTATTATTGTATTTTTCTCCGTTGTTATGCTCACGATAGAACCAATATGTTTATAAAATAAAAATTTCTTATTGATTTATCAATTGATTCATATTGGTCTGAACACGTCCTGTCTTCTGTCACAGCTCTGCAATCCACTTTTTTTTTTTTCTGAAAACAATACAATTGGCTCACTGAGCTGTAGTCCATTACCTTTGAGCTTACAAGACTGGAACTCTTAAAGCCCATTCATCAGTTCTGTGACAGCGGTACCTACTGCAAACAGAACCAGTCATGCAGTGAATCCCCACAACACCCCAACCACCCCTCCCACCCAACAACATTTCAACTTCTGACCTCAGCATCCACCTGCACAGAGGCTCTTTCATCATACAACACATCTTCTTTATAGCTCACTCTTGCACGCACGCACAAAGAGGAAGTGACATAACCACTGCCCCAACACACACACACACACACACACACACACACACACACACACACACACACACACACACACACACACACACA
>JAVKLF010000001.1:13168323-13181247 GCA_034783495.1 Millerichthys robustus
GAAAAAAAAAGATCAGGATTGAGCTGAAGAACGGTACAAAAGGTCAGATCTTTACCTGGACATGACAGGTCTTATCGTTTGACTGTCCACAAAGGAGGAAACACTCAGACATTGATTTTTTTTTACTCATTGATTTTCTTTTCTTATTTAGTCTGAGAGGAATGTGCAACCGCAAGATCTAGAGCTTTTGTACAGGTGTAAAACCAGAGGCAGGAGATGCAGAGGCCTCAAGGTGGTTCTGAAGAGTCACTGTTGGGCCAAGTGTTTAGTGTGCGAGACAACGATTTTAAAATTGTTATTTCTGAAGTTTAGTTTGTGGAAGTCAAAAGAAAACTTTTATGAGGATAAAAGCCAAAACACATCGAGTCAGCTGTTCCATTTGTTTCAGAGCACATAGGAAACATCATCTTTCATATTCTCATCGCCAACATCAAGCTGGTTCATACAAGAGCTATTTTAACTGATTAAAGAAAACAAGTCAGTTAAAAACAAGTATTCAAAATAGTGTACCTTCACATAAAAATGACTTCAAAGTTTACAGATTACCAGCAGAATAAACATTTTGTCAGAGCTGTTAAAGGAAGTTTTATAACAAAACATCTAGTCCTCCTGAGGATGATCCTCAATGATGTGAAAATGAGAAGTTCAAATATAAAAGTATGTACAAATCTTTTTTATCTACAGTATGTACAGTTGTGTACTGTTGACTATATTTGGCAAAATTCAGAATTTAAAAAAGAGCAGTACAGTTAGATAATAGTTTGTATGTTTAGGGTTTTCTTGTTTTCTATTCTTTCCTGTTTTGTAAAAGCAGTTTCTACTATGCAAACTTGGCATTGGTTATCATAGAAGTCTGTATCTAGATCAGTCTTTGAGAGTGCATTTTAATTTTACTATCATGAGTGGTTTGATTTGATTAGTGTGAGATAGTAATGATCCATTTTTTTTTGCTCAAGTCTGGCACGCTTCAAGAGTCTTGCTTAATCTTGCGGATTGCTTGCCTCTCTATCTCCTCTAACTGTTTTCTGTACAAAGTGTAAGAAAGAATTTTTAAGACAATTAATAAATTATATTTATAAGCAATCCTAAAACTATTTTGTAAAGTTTTTTTAAAGGGTTTACAAATGAGCTTTCACATGAATTGTTGATTTATTTTTCTTCATTTAAATAAGAGTTGCTTAGTGACAACTGCAATCCACTTTATATGGACAGGTTCCACTTCTATTTTGGGCTTAAAGAACTACTGTATATTGAGCGTTTTATAACTCTCCTCTTTTGTCATTTGGTGAAACCTCTAGACAAAAAAGGCTTGGAACAATTCTTTTTTCTATTCAATAACTACAGTCTTTTCAACAGTGTTGTCAGGGACAAAGTGCTGCCTACAAACAGAGTGACCTGTTTCTCCTTTCTCCTTTTCCATTGCCTGCCTCAGTGAACATCTTAGTTTGGCATCTAACCCTAGCCAACTTTACATATACATATATGTACCTTTGCCTTTTGAAAAACGTAATTCAGCAACTTGGAAAATAAATACACATGCCTACAATCTAGAACTATTGGAGCATATCAACTTTATTTTTTTCACATTAGTCTCATAGATTTTGAGCTTTACATGGAAAAAAATCAGTTTTACAACTTCAATTAGCCTACTGCAGCTCACAAACAAATTTAACTTCAGTGTCTACAAAGGTTTTCATCTTGAACAGAAAGTTACAGTAAAACCTCAAAAACGTCTCACATAAAATCAGTCCATTAAAGAGTGACCAAATGTGTTCAATCCAATAATAATAATAACAACAATAATAACAATAATAATAATTAATATAAAAGCCAGTAGTGGGACGATGAATGAACGGAAGTGTTTTGCTGCAGGTTGCAGTGAACCTGATTCCTTCAGTTCTGTCATTCGGACCTTCACCTACAGGTAGGATAGCTTTCACAGAAAGCACAGACACAGCATGCCACTTCCTGGTCAGTAGACTGAGTATTTCTGCAGCTATAGCGACAAGTTCAACTCAGGGTCTTCCTCGGAGACCTGTGGAGCATGTGCACAGGTTTGCTTGGTGTTAGACATTCACATTGATCTAAAATGATTTCTAATTTCTTTAATGGGCCAAACACTGACACATAGATTGTTTTCAGTATAATTTGGGTTGCAGAGTTCCAAGCATTTGGATTCTTTCTTTATGATCATATGTTCACCGCAAGATGCTTCTCGTTTTCTTTTTTCCTCCTAAAAAGGAAGGTGTGCATGTGTGTGGCCTGGGTTGGAGCCAGCGTGATCATTACTGTCCTTTCTATGCACAGCTGTTGTTGGTACCTCACAGCTTGATATCCTGTGATTCTGACATTTTGGCAAGCGTCTTTTTGACCCGCAGAGCTGTGAGGCGGCAGGCCGGGTTGTGAGCCCAGCATTCTGTTATCAGCTTCCCCATCTGTCTCAAACACTGGAAAAATAAAGAATCATACAGTATTACGGAGGTCATTTGTTTGTTCATGCATGTTGAATATTTTCATTGGTACCTCATCACTGGTCCATCTATTAGGAAAGGATGGTCGTAGTTTCTTGATGCAGACCACCTCTCTCATGTCTTCATAAGAAGGGTCTGTAGGAACTAATTCCTGATACGGTAACTGATACTCTTCCAGGATTCCTACAAGTAATATACAAAGTTTAGATTTAAATTAATTGTTCAGATCTTTTGAAGTGGTATTTTTTGGAAATAAACATTTAATATTTGTTGTAGAGTTGTTAAATTTAATTCTGACCAGACTGACAATCTAACAACAAAGCAATGCCAAAGTCAAAGTGGACCGACGTCGTCTAGCCCTATCCCCTTAGAGAATAGTTGAAGTCACAAAACAGAAACAATTATAAAGTCCTGAACATGTCTCTTGTCCTGTTTATTTACCTCCTGAGATACAACGCCGTGCGATTTCCCAGAGGATGAGCCCAAAGCTGTACATGTCAGCCATAATAAACGACTGAAAATGACTTCTGTTCAAAGTCTCGTCCAGAACTTCTGGAGGCATGTAGCGCTTTGTGCCAACTCGAGTGTTGGGAGGAATGTCGACTTCATTTGTGTCACTATAAAGTTTGACAATAAAGTAATAACTTTAGGCAAATGAAGTCTATTCAACAAAATATCAATTCACATCAGAAAGACAGGGGATGCTAATATTATTTGTAATGTACATGCATTGCTCACCTGATAAACTTGACTGCCAGGCCCAGATCAGCGATACAGCAGGTCCCATTTCTTTTCACCAGTATGTTCTTACTTTTAAGGTCCCTGTGAGCAATAGCAGGTTTTCCCTGGGTGCCGAAGATCTCAGTGTGGAGGTGACAGAGTCCCGACACAGAGGAGTAGGCAAGGCGCAGCATGGCTTTATTGTCCAGGGTGGTTGATTTGAGGTAGTCATACAAAGATCCATTTTCATGGTAGTCAGTGATCAAGTAAAGCTGGGTCCAAGAGCCAGTTCCTTTGATATCTGCAGCTATGAAACCTGTGAAAAAATAATTACATGTAATTACAATTTCCACACTTCAGATTCTGGATCTCAGTTTACAATACAATTGGGTATTGGTTGTGCAAGGTAACATTTGGGCTGCTACGTACATCATGCATCACCAGCTACATCAAACTCACCGAGTATGTTCTCATGTCTCATTAAGACAGTCTGGTAAATTTCAGTCTCTCTGAACCAACTGGCTTCCTCAGTGGTGAAGAAGACTTTAACTGCCACCTTTTCTCCCCTCCACCTGCCCATCCACACCTCGCCGTACCTCCCCTTGCCAATCTGCTTCACCATCTGAATCTGCTTGGCAATCGTTCTTTGGACCTAAGAAGGAGCAAAAGGCAGAAAACGCTCAGATAAGTTCTGACCTGTGTGCGCTTTTGCACTTAAACACATTTACTGTCATTTATATATATCTGAAAGAAAAAAAAGAAACAATTGGTCTAAGGTTTACTGGTAAAAGGGCTTTTTATTTAGATTTGCTTTTTTCACTGGTTCTCTAATACACAAAACAAAAGAACAAATATAGCAAATATCTTGTAATTATACTATTTACAGCTAGTATTTCATCACCAGTGGGAAAAAATATGAAAGCAAGCATTCAAAATTGAAGTTATGTTTAGAAATAGAAGCTCGCAATGCTTTGCAGGCATCTTACCAACAGGGGGAGACCTGAGCCTGAGCCTGAACTTTGTGATTGTTCAATCAAATCTTTCAGGGATTCTCCTGGTGGAATGTATGTCTCATCTTGTTCCAAACCAATGCTGTACCGAGGACGAAACTCTTGTCGCTTGTACCTGTGAACAAATTATTCAGCACATAGTCGTAAAAATTACAATAGTCTTGTGAAAAGAAATAAACTGCAGACTACAGTATGCAAATTAAGAATGAATTGAAGTGCACTGGGTGTGGGACTAGTTACCTGAAGTAGCAGAACACTATGATGACAACCAATATAAGGCTGCAGATACTGACTGAAATCAACAACGCCATGTAGTGGATCTTCCCATCAACGTAAACTAAACAAGGAAGATTTTAAAAAAAAGAAACGATAAAACATCATATAATTAATAATACTTTCCAACCATTATAGCATAAAGTAAAAAAAAACAAAAATCACATTTTTTTCAAACTTTTCTTGATGATTGTACAACGAATGAAACCAAAAATGTATCAAACGAAGTCAGTTTCAAACAGACCAACAGAGTGAAGCCGCTGTAGACATTTTACACTCATGTATTTATTCTCATAAGTCACACAATAGTTGACTTCAGTAAATCATGTACAAATCATATTTCACTCATCAATTTTGTAATTTTTTCTGGCACACTCTGTCGTCCCTCAAGACCCCGTCAGCAGCCAAAGGAAGCCCAGAGTCTCGTCGATGAATTCTCCTCCTGATTCTTTATGATAAGGTTACAGATTGATGACTCTGCCCTCAGCATTTGTCAAGGCCTGTGATTTCCTAGGGTTTCTTTCTTACCGTTTCTGAAATACTCAAATAGACTGCCTTTCCTTCACACCCAGAGTATAATGTTGAACTCCTTGGAGATCTTGGTTTTCTCCTGATGCTGTAGCTGAAGGACTGTTTGACATTAACTCCCCGACACCAGCTGTGACTTCCTGACAATGTTGCGATAACTTAGAAACCCTAGCTTCATTTTTTTTCATTTGTCATTCTTCATTTTTTAATAACCATCTCCAAACTGTAACTGATAACCGGAGTACAAAGAGGGTAAAAAAAAGCAAAAAAGAAAGAAAAACAAGTGGAGGTATGAAAATGGAGACACGAACTTACGAGGTGGTTTGAGTGGTGGCAGTGTGGGATGCAGGTTTCTGTTACAGTAGTCCTCATCTGTACAGCACTCCAACAATCTTCTCTGATAGGCATTTCCTGTGTCCTGAAGTCAGAAAAGTCATAAAAAAAAAGATCTTGGGTTTCTTGGCTTTATTTCTACCTCACTGTGTAGTAAAACCTTGATCAGAACGTTTGCTTTAAAATTTAGCTTAAGCCAGTATTTAATCGTTCTCTTTAGTTCTTCCCACAAACACTGTTTTAGGAAGAATTTGTGCCAGAAGTTTAAAATAAATGACAGCAAAGAAATGAAAATCTTGAGGTTATGAAGCTATAGTCGGCGACTCACCCTGCACTGAAACTCTGATCCGACCTGCCCCAGGCAACCTGCGGTTTGGACCAGTACCCCTCCCTCCTCCTCCACCATGGAAAAACAGTACCCGTCCGTCCTTCAAAAGCACATTTAGAAGTACAGCAATCAAAGCCTGAATAAGGACAAATAAAAAACAGCTGCACTGATTGTGTACACTTCTTGGTTCTGCTGCTTTACCTGCATGTGTTATTGGTTGAATCTTCTGGGCAGTGGTGATAACAGTGACACCACAGGAATCTGTGGGAAGATGAAGCTGGTGCTGCACTGCCAGAAGTCTCCTTCCTACTCTCCACTGCCTCTTTACTGGATGTTTTTAGCAGCATGCTGTCCAAAAGGTTGCCTATAAACAAATAGAAGGAAAAAGACAATGAAATAATGAATCTTTCAGATCCTCTGTGAGGTCTTTGCTGAATTTTTCCTTGTTTCTTAAATCAATTATTTTTGATATGGTTCATTTGTTAAAGACTGTTTATCTAAGGCACCTATTTTACACTTGTCCACCTTCTTCACTTTTTAAAGCACACACTGAATACTATACTGCCATGGTTGGGTACAAAAACTGATCAGAAAACAAATGAAAAGCAGCCAAAAAATTACTTCTAAGAAATTACACAAGCATCTGGTTCTTTGAACGCAAGGTCCAAAAGAAGAGAGTGTTGGTTTAAATCTTTTGCCTAGTACTATAAGCTACTGATGTAGAGATAGACAGTAATAATACAAATATATAAATGTATACAAGGATTTGACAGCACAAACAGTTGAAAACAGAAAACAATCAACCATATTTGTCTTGTAATATTTCCATTAACAATAACCACCTTTGAGGTTGCTGTTATAAACTATTAGTCCTTCAGCTTTACTCAGGTTATAATGTCTGGTCTGCTGAACAGCAAACATTTGCTCCTGCAAATGTCCATGTAGCTTTTTACAAGCTTGTGTATGTTTACTCTGAGATGGATTTTGTTCATGTTTAATGGTGCCTAATAAATAATGGGAAAATGATGGTCTGTCACCTCCGCTCTCACATCTCTCTTGCATTTTTTTTTATTATAACTGCTTTATTGTACATGCATTATTATAGTTTAATGGACTAAGTTGTGTACATCTGCTCAGCTGCTCATTTCCTGAGCAGCAACATCTGTAGGTATGAAAATTCATCTGGGAGAAAGGTTTAATATCCACTCTGTAAACAATACATGTGATGAAGTCAAAGGATTGAATTATTCTACAGTACATTATCTGCTGACTGAAGAGAAGCATTATATTTAATACACGTCACACATTTCAGACAGGAACAATGAAAAGAAAGAAGCTCATGAACAGATACACCGAGCACAGAGAAATAAGGAAAATGTGAGCTCCTGCACCTGATGCTCCAATATATCTTCTCATACAGTTTCGAAGAGGTGAAACAAAGCTGCTGTATTTTCCTGCTTATCCCATTTCAAAAGAGCACCTGTTCATCACTAGAGGGAGGAAAGAAAAATCACGGAAGTGTCTTTCCTCCCAAGATTTTCATTCATTCCAACATGATCACAGAGACCAGATGCATAACAGCTGCAACACAGAGATACTCCAAAGCAGGCATGAAGGCTTCAGTCTCTGAAATAAACACTTCCTACCATGTTTTAGCCTAAAGTTCTTATTTTATTTCATTTACAAATGTTGCCATCTTTGTTGAAAACTGTTATAAATCTTAAATCCTAATTAAAAACCTTTACTGTAGACATAAGTTTGTAGTTCCTAAAAAAATCATCTACATCTACTATTAATCTGTGGTGGATTAAATATTTTGTTATGAAACAATATAAACTCACATCACAGACCATAACTGGGAAGGTCAAAAGGATGGTTACAAAACCATACTAACTCTACAAAATCATCAACAGGATGCATCTTCATATTTAATTATATTATTATTTATGCTTAGAGCTTCACAACTGACTGAATTGTTCAAAATAGGCTTTAAAAGGAAAATAAAATACTCTTGTGTACAAATGTATTAATGTTTGTGTTTTGTGTTGTACTTAAGTAAGTTGACACTTTTTAAATACTAACTTGAATGTTAGTACCCATTGCCCTGATTGGAGCTGTGAACTTCACAATCTTCAAAAAAACGAAGAAAAAAAAAGAAACTTTCACTGACAATTGAAACACCCTTATCATATGTCACATTTTACAGCTCAAATCTTGTTGCTCTACTTGCCAAGTACTATTTTGTAATAATCCACACATCAGAATAAATAAAGGTACTCAAAAAACACTCCTTTAAATTTTTTTCTTCAATTATTGAATTTTGCAATCCAGCACTATCCTTTCTAAACACAGATAATGTGGTGGCACAACTATAAGAGGGACGGCGGGGTTTAAAGGGGTCACATTAACAATTGACCAATTTGAGCGAAAGGGAGCGAGGAAGAGAAGAAGGGGGCGAAGAATGGGGGATTAACAAACGAGAAGTGACAGAGCTGCAGGGAACTGGTGGGCAGTTTAGCAGCACACAGAGGGGACAGAGCAGAGGCCACTGGCCTTTTCCACCATTTCTCTCACTCTGCCCTCTTCCCTCTGATCTCTCTATCCATCTCCCTTATGCTAAGTCACTTTGTGTTTCATTTATTGCCAACCTCTTCCTCAGTCTTTTTTTCCCCTTTATTTCAAAATGCACCCAAACTGTTTGCTTTATTTTCCTACTTTTGTTCATTTATTATTTTCACCTTAAAGCCCTCCATTTAAACTGACTAACAGCAAAGCGGCTTAAATCTGAGGCAACCGGACTTAGATCAAATCTAAGATTTCAAACAAGAATTAATCGAAGTCCGGTTGCCTCCGATTTACGCCTGTTTGCTGTTGAGATGAACCGAATGAGAATTTGCAGAGGCAAAAACTAAGATTGGTTTCCTCTGCTCGTTGTTACTCTGTTCTATCATGCAACCTTTTCATCTATCCCTGTTTACTTCTTCTTTTCATCCAGTCCTCCCAGTAAGAGTCCATCAGATTGCCATGTGAGGTGCTGCTGTGCTGTTGACAAAACACAAAGCCTTTCACATCCAGCCTGCACCTGGGATCCTTGGCTACAGATGACTGTGTGCATGTGTGTCAGGGGGATTGTATGGCTGACAGTGAGAGAGACCCAAACAGGGACAGCAGTAAAAAAAAATTTAAAGGGGAAAGTTTGGGAATAAAGTGTTGCACTTAAATTCTACTTACACAACATTTGAATTGTTTAATAACTTTTGAAGCATCTTATATAAAGCTATAAATAGTAAAAACCTCAAAGAGGTTAAAAATAAATCTTATATAAAAAAGTATTTTGTAAGTGTGTCTCAGTCCAGTGGCAAAACACACTCAGTATTTGAGTAGTAAATGCGTTTAAATAGTGAAAAAAAGCTGTAAAGTAAAATTGCTTTGAATTGTTAGCTTCCATCAAAAGACAACACAAAGTGAACGACCAGTAGAAAACTTGACAACAGTTCAGTATTTGGTGTTACCATCTTTGCCTTTAAAACAGCAAAGTTTTTCTGGATACATTTGTAGACAGTTTTTGCAAGATGTTTGTTCTAAACACCAAAGGTTGTTGATTTAATGGCTGAGTTTTTTTCATGTAATCCCAGACACATTTAAAGATACGGAGATTAGAGTTCTGTGCGGGTCATATCACTACTTCCAGGACTTGGTGTTCTGCAAGTTTTAATAACATTGGCTTTGTGTTTGGAGTTGTTATTCTGCAGAATAAACTCTGGGCCAATCAGATGCCTTCCGGAAGGTACAGCAATAACAATTAGCTCTCATAACCTTCTTGACTCACTTTATAAAAATCCAACCCCAAACCAATAGGGTTAAGGAATGAATGTGAATATAGGATAATACACACAACATTGACAATGTTGACAGACGACAGATTTTCTCTGAGCAAGTTTCATTGGTCTGTGAGAGGCCATTTAGTTGTTTAGATATACAAAAAGCAATAATTTTGCAAACATAAGCCTCAAAGAACTTCACGAGACAAAATTTTGATTCAATTAGTGTATCAAGTTAAACTCAACTGACCAGTCTAGTGTGATCTGATCATGATCACATGGTCACACCAACAACTGAATGTGCACTGACTTGGCTAAATTTCCCCAGCACCTCTCTGACACCATAATTGTTTCAAGCTCTTTCACTAAAACAGCCTTTAAGACACAAGCCCAAGCTTTCAGATTTGCCCTACAGGCTTTTGTCTGGCTTGATGGCAGGATACAGAAGCCACTGTCAACATGCAATTAACAAGCGTGGGCCCCTTAAAGCCCCAAACGTTTTAGCTTTTTTTTCTTTACAACAAATGTAGCTTTGTGCATACCGAAACATGAAAAGAAAACAGTATTTGAATAGACAGAGGGCATGGATGCAAGGGAAGCGATATCGTGCACAAGAGAGTAAAATGAAAAGACAAGATATCGACTAAGATAATCAGACAGAGGAGAGTAGAGACAGAAGGGACATATTCATTAGTTATCCTGGTCATGTCAAACACGGACAACTAGGAAAGGTCTTTTCACCAAGCCCATGTAAACACTGCCGCCTCCCCTTTCCACTTGAGACACACTCATTTGACAATGATACTCCCATTCTCTACTTTAAGCAGCATTTTTTTCTTCCAGGTGTTTGACTTGTACAGCAAAAGAAACACAAAGGGTGAAAAGTTCATTTCATTTTTAACCCCTCATTTATTTCCTTATGTTTTAGTCTCTGCCTTTCTGTTTTAAGTACATACAGTTCCTGCTCCTAATTTGACATCCTTCTTCCTGTCAGTGCTAAGATGAGATGAGCCATCCCACATGTGCAGGAATGCGTTTAATGAACCCCAGTTTCTGCAAGCTGGATGATGAGAAGCCAAGTTTGGCCTTGAAGTATGTGACAAAAGTTTCCTTTATACTACTTCCTCATTCTAATTGCTTCTTTGATATAAGCTTCTATCCAAAAGGCCTAATCGTAAAAAAACATATAGCATTATGAAAACAAGCATTTATTATTTTCACCTCATTGTTATTTTCAGATGATGAAGCGTTGACTTGTGCATTGTTTGTGCCTGAGTAATTCCCATGTCAAAACTAAATGACTTAATAAAAATAAATTTTATTTTTAAAATCAGTAAGGTACTGGAATAAAAATAGATGCAAAAGCAGCTAAAATGCGATGGAAATGATGAAAGGAAAGAACTTCAGAAAGACTGGAGAAGTATTTAAAATCAGGTTAAAAGAATACAAGTTTGCCCTATTAGAGATAACAAAAACAGGGGATGACTGTTATCGGCCAGCACAAGAACATCGTCAACAGCTCTTCAAACGTTCCTTCATGATGTCACACTGATGAATGAAGCTGTAATTCGCCTGTGCTCCTCTCTGGCTATACAGCTGTCATCTCACAGTTTTATGCTCCAACCACTGGGGTGTGTGTTTGAGCCCCTTTCAGGGGCATGAGTGACAGATACACAAGCATGCCGGAACTCTGAGTTCATTCCAGAAGGTCATCAGCTTTCCCTCTGGAATACAAGGGAATGATGAAGCGATCCTTGAAGGAGGTGTGAGAAAGCAAAGCAGAGAGAGAAAGAGAACCAGCTGGACTCTTCATCAAACACTCCTTTTCTCCCTCTCACTGCCATCTGTGAGCTCCTACTCATCACAAAACAGCCCACATCAATTCACAGACAGCGGGCATTCGGCTGGATCTGTGGGCTGTGGCTGTGTAACGTAATGCAACTCACAAACTTTCTCCCATTTTAACTATTTGCTACAGTCTGAACATGGATTCTTGTAAGAATAGAATGCAACACAAAAAGGAGAACTATGATACACAAGTGTATCCTTTACGGTTAGTAAAATATAACACTGTGGAATGTCTTGTACACATGTAGTTCCTATCTTGTTGAATATGTGTGGAAATCTAGTTTAAAAACACAAAGTATTGATCTCAGTTTATTTATGTTCCTGAAAATATGTATGAATGTGGTGGTAACACAGAGAGCACCACCCATTGTGATAAACTACATAAAGTTCATTTTGCTGCTTATAAACATTTAAAATTGATGTTCACAAGTGATGTTTTTTTCCTCCTTTGCAATAATACTGTAAAGCTGCAAGCCTTTTTAAATTCCTTTGAGCATCTGTTTTTGTGTTTCTGTCAGACAAATGTGTATGTCACAAAGGAATGCTTCATATGAAAAGCATACTCAGAAACTCAGCAGGGACGGTGCCTGTGTTATATCAGTGTATCAGTGTATACTTTTTAACATTCTGTTCCACACAACCTGCTTTAAAAAAAATGTGTCTTGATCAGCCAACACACTTTACTTTTACAGAAATAGTACTTTTTTTTATGGATAATAAACATTCGTCATAAAATAACTTTCAGGAAACAGGTTTACCAAAATAAACCCATCAAAGACAACACATCTCCTCTCACAGAACAACAATCAAATAAGAGTAACACTGAATTACAGTTTACACACTTTTCCAGTCAAACATTGTTATCAGCTATTTTTATCATATTGCACATTGATCATGTGACTCATTATTCCATCGTGTTGTTATGCAAAACCATTCCTATACCCTGATAAACAATGGCCTTCAGCTTGCCAGGTTGGTGACTGGCCGGGGAAAATATGAGAGCTGGAATTCTCTAACACACACGTACTTTGAGGAGAAATAACATAATTTAATGTGATACCGCAAATCAGTGGTATAAGACTTGACAGTTGCAGTCTTAATGAAAGTAACATGCAAGACAACTCAGATGCTCACAAAACAGGCCACAAGTTTTCATCTGTGTTTGGCTAGAATGCACACTTAATACATTTCTCCCATCTAGAGTGCATGTACAGTAAATTGTATTGAAAAACACGTTACGATCTGTTTAAACCTTGATATACATAAATGCCATGTCACTTTGCCTTTCTGACACCTACTGTATCAGTGGTGTATAATCAGGTGTGTGTTCAAGGCTGGGTACTGAACCAGTTTTCTGTGCCTGGTTCAAGTTCTCGTGTACACGTTCTTTTTAAATCAATTGATAAAAATTTACCATTTGCGCTAACTCCAGCACATTTATATCATTTTGAATACTGAATAATGTGCATAGGCCTTTTAAACAAATAAAAAAATTAATTATTGCTCAGACTTAACGATAAATCAACAAAATCAAAATTGAAACCTCCAGCTAGCAGAATAAAAAGAGAAATCTGAGTGTGGGGGAGTTTCTT
>JAVKLF010000001.1:13276840-13295015 GCA_034783495.1 Millerichthys robustus
TTATGTACAAAAAATGCCCCATGCAATTGTATTCAAATATTTTCAAATCATTCAGAACATTGCTCTTAAGCTAAATTTCTTATTTGTCTTCATGTGCCTTATGTACATTTTAGTATTTTTTAATATTATTTAGCTATGGTTTTGTTCATTTTATCAACAATTTTGCTAGTATTGTGTTTTAGCTTTTAGCTACAATGTTGCTGATTTTGGATTTGAGGTACTGTTTTGCTGATTTTAGCTTTTACTTACTGTTCTGATCATTTTAGCTTCTATTCTACTAATTTTAGCTTCTGCATTAAACAGTTGAAGTTGTCTTCTACTTGTTTTCACCTAAACAACACAGTTTCAGTTTCTTCAGCAAATTTCAACAGTCTAACATCGCTTAGCATTCTCACAATATTTTAACAGAAAATGCTAATTTTATTTTATTTTTTTACTACACAATGTTGGTTTGTCTTATATTTCTCCTTTTGCATGTACATTTAGTGTCTGCCAGCCAACTGTTTCTAAATTTAAAAATCAACATTTTTACTTTAGAACTGAGAAAAGCTTGTGAGATGGAAACTAGAACATCTTCCATCCCTATTATTATTATTTGTTATTTTTTCCAGGGATTGCCATGCACCCCTGATAAGACCAAGAACCCACAGCAGCATTTCTCGCTTGAATAATTACAGGCAGCACATGAGCAAGTTGATCTGACCTGTTATTCTTCCAACTGTCAGCAGGACATGGGTCAGAAGAGCCCATGGGCTGGTCATTGCTTTTTATGGAGCTGGACATGTTGGGTGGGGGGTGGGGGTGGGGGTGGGGGGGGGTAAGAGATGAGGGAAGCAAAGAATGCAGAGCTTAGACAGAGATGTCAACTAAGCCCTTCAAGCAAAGACCAGCTTTAATCTGAACAGGGTGCATGCATGTGGATGAAAGTTTGATCTATAAGGAATGACAACAAAAGTAATATGATAATCAAATGCGTGTGGTTACACCAAAACAAGTTTTGTGTCTACATGTTTATTAAAAAGTTGATCACCATCACAAATACCATATTTAGATTTATATATGAAAATCAGGTTTTGTCTCCCTTGAAAACTCTTACCTCGTTTTATGTCATTTAAAGCCTTAACTACAAAAGCCACCCATCATTGCAGTTGTATCCTTTTGTATTGAGAAAGGAGTTATAGCAATTTTGGTCAAGCTTTGAAAACATTATGTATTAACTCACACAATCTGCTAGCACTCAAAGCATGAATGAAAATGATTCACCTTGAGCCACAATCAATTTTAGTTCAGTATCATTGAAATTGTGTTTTCTAAGTTCCTGTGACTGTAATCAGTTATAAATGTATGTCCAATGATTATTTTCTAGGAGTTTTATTAAACTCTGACCAAGAGACTGCCAAGTGGACACACACACACACACACACACACAAACACCCACAGGCACAAGTAAAAACTTTATTGCCTGTTAATAGCTTTTAGGTGGCAGCAACATATTGTTTTAATATTTTGAAACGACAGAAAATGTTTGTCCTAATGATGCTTGCTCAGATTATTTTCTGTCTTCTGAAATATTTTCTACAGTATTCCCCACATTTCTGTGCATTTAGACAAATGACCTTCTTTTTTATGGAAAAAGACATCAACAGTGAGAGATACATGGAGCTTGACCCAGGCAGAGGGGTTTACTGTTCCACATGTCAATGGCTCATTTACCATTGAACTGGCCGGTAACACTGATGCTGTGCCTAGACTTGACTTCCAGTTTAACATGCAGCGAGCGTTCTCTGACTACAGCTGCAACCTCAGGCACACGAGCTGTTTGAAGATCAATACTTCACCAGATGGGATCATAGAGAACTACTGAAAGTACCACAACATAGTTAGCATTGATAAAGAGATTGTTCTGTTTGTCCCAATGATCACATTAGCTAACTATTAAATAGCTTATCTTTTATCCCACATAAAATGGTGATACAAAGCCATTTTTTGTTTGTTGTTTAAAATACTGAAGATGTTATTTGAAAATATCAATATATTTAAAGAAAAATAACTGCATGCAGTTTAATGTTGTCTTAAACCGTATTCCTTGTGTTCTTTTGCTTAGATTAATATTTTATTCATATTCAGTTCAACAGTTTTTAAATTAAAAGGGCTCTTAATTTTGTCTAAATTTACTATTTTGTGAGTTCATTCTGTCAACCTGAAATAGTGGCAAACACAACAGGTTTCAGGTACAAGATCCAGCTGCAACTAGTTCAGTGATGCAGGAAATAACATTGCATAGAGCTCGAAATGTCACATGTCATGCATGTCTTAAGCCTCTTTAATTTTTCTGTCCTCCGTCATGTTACGAATCTGGGTTAGAGACCAAATCATGTGGAAAAAGCAGGTCATTACTTACTTTTCAGTACATGAAATAAAATAGTCAATACTGACCTGCTCCGGTTGGATTCTGCATCTCACACAAAACGTATTTCTTCTTATTCATACTTTTTGTTTTCTTCCCTGCTCTTTCTAAAGATATTGTATAGTGTTGGTCTTGATGTTGATTTTTTAATAGAGATGTCTCGATACCAGTTTTTCTCAAACCGAGTACAAGTACTTCAGTTTGGGTACTTGCCATTACTGAGTACTTAGTGAGTTAGAATTTTAACATTACACAATGATTTAAAAACACATTTTTTTCATTTAGAACAAAGTGTCTCTCCTTCCTTAAAGGCCTATGGTTCATCTGACTGTATCAAATCAAATATAGAGCATGATATACACTTTTAAAAATAAATTAAAACAACAAATACAATGTTTTCCACTGGTATAAAGTTCTTAAACATCCAACTTACAAACTTTTCACTTAAAATGTAAACTGTAACACATTTAATGGAATATCATATGATTCTGGTATTGATCCTTGCATCCTTGTATCTGGGCAAGTACTTGTAAAAATGCTGGTATCAGGCCCGATACTAGTATTGGGACACCGCTCGTTTTTAATAAAATAATAATTATTAATGATATTGAGAATTTATTGTTCCACATTTAGACCTTTTTTCATATAAACAAACACCAACATCTAAAGATAAATTCTTGACTCAGCTTTCAAATATGAAACAAACTGAGTACAATCGAAGTAGCTACAGATTTTATTTGTAATGCACATCAACAGTCATAAACAAGTCGGTGTGAGTGAATGCTTCCTGTTTCTATCTCAGAATGTGTAACACCAGAAAACCTGCAACCATCAGCAGTGTTTTTTCTCCAGCCAAATGTGACCCTGCATCTGTAGCCAGCCCAAGGTTGTTCATTTTCTCTGAAAAGCAAATAAGACCCAATCAAATAACTGTTTCCTATTTATTTATTTGTTTGTTTATCAAAATGCAGTTCTGTACCTACCACCGGTTAGAGTGTTGGATCTCACATTAACCCAAAAGACGCTGAACTGCTGAGCTACTGTGGCCCTGGGAAAGAGAAAAGAAGAAGAAAAAAACACAAAAATAGAGATAGTATAGAATTTTTTTTAGTACTTTGAGAATGATTTTGTGTGATACTATAAAACAATGTGATGCATTTACATGAAGTAGATGGGATCCAAGGTGTTGGGTGGGATCCAGTTGTACACAGTGGTGTTTCCCTTCAGGTTGGTATTAGAGTGAGTCACGGCACCTTGGGGATTCCCTGTACACTGTGTGACCAAAACATATTCAATACTTATTGAAAGCTCTAAAGTTTCATCTTGTTCAACAAATGATAATTTCATTTACAGAACCCTAAATTTAGTTTGTTTAAAGGTTTCGGTTCAATTCAGGATCAATATTTTTTTTTTTAATCAACAAGTGTTTAAAGTGAAATATGTACCTGAAGGAATTTGGTGTCCGGAGGAGGCAGTTTCCAACTTCCCAAAGCGTTAGTGCTACTTTGTGTTCGAGCTTCAAGAAGAACTCCTCTGTAGGCTGGTCCAATGATAGTTACTGCAGGAAAACACAACAGAACTTCATATTAATCAAAAGCCTTTCAGGAATCTATTTACTAAATAATAGCTAGAAATACTGATCTAGTTACACAGACCAATATGTCTAGATGGCCTGATGGCAGTTATTTTCTGAGTACTAGCTCTACAACTGTAGGGCCAAACTAAAGAAATTCAGCTTTATTTAAATAGATTTAAGAGAATTCTGAAATAAAATCCTTACTAATCACTTTGGACTCAAATATGAAAAACTAAAACAAACATTGAGAACATTGCTTTCACTAAATCACAACTGAAAAGCACCGGCTTTTTATATATATTTTTAATTAACAATTAATAATTATTGATTTACTGTCAGGAAAAAGGAGTATCTGAAGCTCGACAAATACCACGGAATGAAGAAGTAAATAGATACAGAAGGTTGTAGAGAATCAAGATCTCAGTGGTGCCAGTGGTCAATGGAGCACTCAGTGCCGTGACCCCAAAACTAACAGATCCCCCCAATAACAACCTTATTAGAAATCTCTGTCCAGAAGAACACAGTTCTAGAAACAGCTATGATAAAGAACCCTCAAGCTCTCAGGGCTCTGCTACATTAGCCTGGCTTGAAATGAAAAGTTGAAGCCTTTGACGTTTTGGGGTAAATTCAACAAATTCTTTTATGCTAATTGAGAAAAAATGTGTGATTCATGCTCTCAGTTTAGTGATAACATAAAAGATTTTGGTTGATCTAATGATGTCAGTGTTCATTGTTTTATGCAGCCATGTGGAAGACCTTACCTGTAACGGGCACGCCCGGCTGAAACATCTTGCTGTTGGTGAGAATGCTGTAGGGAGCCGGGGAAGGCTGAGGCTGAACTCCATGTCGAGGGATCATGGCCTCACAGGCACCGGTGGGAGCACCATTCGGGTAGCATTCAACCAAACACAGCACTTTAAGGAGAAGTAAAGCAAGCAGCAACATGGTGCAAGAACGAACGAAAAGCTCTGAAAAACAAAAACCAAAGAGAGGACCTTTTAAAAAAAACTCCTACTGCTGAGTCATGCAACCAAAACATTCAACATTTGCTCTGCCTGTGACTTTTAAAGCCATGAAATTGAATTTCTGAATGCTCAAAAGATTTTTTTTATTACTTTACAAAAGTGCTACAGTGTTACATGCTTTTCAGCAGAAAAGGACAATATTCTTCTAGCAAAAGTTTAAACTTCATGACTTTTAAGCCTGAAAATATTTTTTACAAGCATTTTAAAAATCTATAAAAAAGGTTTTTGTTTTTTTTTACTGATAATTAAAGCTATAGCAAACAACATTTTTGCACTCAGGTATCATTGATAAATACTTTAACACATGATTCAAAATGTCTCCAACAATGTGACATTTTTGATTGCCTTGTAGTGAAGTCACACTTTTTCAACTCTTTCGTTTTGAAATTTAAAAAGAATCCCAAAACATCTACAAATGACTTGTTTTGCTTGTTGAAGAAGGAAACAGATGACTGGCAGAGACAAACGTTGCTTTGAGTCTGAGCAGAACCAGATGCCTGAAGGCAAAACAAAGCTTGTCCTGTTTCATGACGTTCTCTCTGGCTTTCACTTGCATAAACATTCATTTTATAATGAAGTCAGCCTACACCTTTTCACCAATTTATATCTGACGTGTTGTTAAAATTATTAGATTGAGTGCAGGATGTTCCTTCTGCATTTCTTTAAACTTAAGCTCATTATGTTGCGTGACAATGTTTTGTTCCAGCTGATTATAGAATTATTGACAGAGTGCACATTAACTAATTCATTTTCCATGCACTGTCACGACGCAGTGGCGCTTTGCTTCAGGGTTATGTTTCCAATAGCCTTTCCTAACCTAACCACTTAGATTTTTAAATACAATTTGGATTCAAATTTGCCAACGTTACAATGTAAAAATGGAAGCTAACTTAATGAATTAAAACTGAAGTTGACAAACAAAAAGTAATTGCTTATGATATCACCTTCATAACTATCAGTCACTGTGTGCTACCTTTGCTTTATCACTCTTTCAATATTAGAGCACTCTACAAAGTCTCGTGATTTAAAATCGCTTTCTTATTGCTACAATGTGCAAAATGTATCAAATCATATATGGGTGTTTTGTTTTTCACTTGTCCAATAAAAATTCTTCAGTTTCACTGTGACGGGTGTGAAAGCGCTGCCGTCCTGAGTGACCGCGTGAGGCAGAAATAGCTTTTATAGTTGAAGATGTGTATTTTCATGACTTAAGAGGCTGGTTGAATCTAACAAATCATGTGATGCAATTTAAGTAACACAAAAATTAAGCCTCAATTCTCTAAATCCAAATAAAAATGTATTATACTGTAAATAAAGACATGGTACACATAGAAGGCAAAATGTATAATTCAATAAAATAAATTTCATTCATATAATAGAAGACCAATAAAAAATGGATGGTTGTGGTGTAACAAAAACATCTTTCATCATTCAATTCTTCAGCAGGCTTTTGGATAGCATTTATTTGCTGTTTTATTACAGGTGAAGTAACAATGAATTTGTTTCAAAAATAAACCACAAATCACAATTTTTACAAGCAAAGTAAGGTATTATGTAGTCTGTATTGTGTCTTTTAGTCTTTTGGGAAAAAAAACTGCAGTTATGGAAGATCTTCTGAAATATCAAAAAGAAAAAATAGTGTTAAAATGATCTTTGTTTGGTTCTTTAAGATTTGCTCATTGTTATTCTGAGCTGATTACATAGGGAGGTATTAAGGCAAGACTATGTTTATATGTTTGTATGTTTGCAGTTAGTCAGGGTGAACCATTCCTGCTTAATGCTTCCAACAGGTTTTTCCCCCAAGCCATTGCCGCCCTCAACTCCGACCCGGACTGGCGGACAATTTTTTAACCCATTTCACTGGGTAAATTGGCCCAATACTGGGCCAATATTGTGTATATTGTTATAGATATATAACAATATAAAACAGTACAATAACAATTATATTGTTATAATTTGTTGGAAAATATTTTTTCCTTTTCCTTTCTATTTTATTATATTTTATCTTTTTTAATTTATTTATTTTATTTCATGGTACTACTTCTTCTTTTTAATTTTGCACTAAATGGAAGTCCCAAATCTCATTGTATCCACCAGAATATGATGACAATAAAGGCTTTCTAATTCTAATTCTAATTTAAGAAAACACAGAAGCCTGGCCTAAAAAAAATTCTGTATTTTTTCAACTTGACCTTCAGAAACAAAACACACACACATCAAGAATTTCCTACAGTCTAAGGTCACTTATGACATTTCAAATATGATCCGCGCTACTACTTTTTACACAAGTGTATAGTAATCCATAAACTGTAATCATTAAACATTCACTTTCCACCATCACATGGTGCATTTCTTCATAAATACTTATCTTTTCTTTTAGTTTGTCTATAAGAATTTAAATTTAAAACAGAGGATAGTTCGTCTTGAGGTGACCAATTAAGCATGAGCTTGCCATTTGAGTATTACAAAATGTTAGGGATCATTTTATGAGATGCAGTGACACCTAGTGGTAAGGTTACAGACAGCAACCAAAGGAAAACCTCTTCACCCCATCCTCCTTTTTGGCAGTAGAATGAAGAAACATCAGGTTTGTTTGTATCGCTATAGAAACATGATGGCAAACTAAAAAGAAAAAAATTCTTTCTAAGACAACAAAACCACAACATGTCTTCTTTTACCACAAATCTATGCTTATTAAAACACGCTTTTAAAATAACAGATGTACATGACCTAAATATTACACAAATAAACCCTTTTCTAATGATTTTCATAACTGCTTTTTTTTTTTGTCTGGCTTGATAACAAGAAAAAAAATGTAACAAAATTCAAGGCTGTAGTGCACAAGAACTGTGGTTTTGTGTCAGTCAGATGGCCACAACATGATCTCATGGTCATTTTCCCCTAGCGTTTCAGTTTCATTCACCATATCAAAGTCAAACCTCCATGCGACCAACTTCTAATATATCCAACTAAAAGATCACATACATTATGAGATGGTAAAAAAAAAGTATTTTGAGCAGCTGAAATTTTTTTCACAGCAAAATTAAACATCAGGATAACGCTGAATTCAAAAGCATATTAAAACATCTCAAAGAAGAACACCAGAATCACAACAAAGACAAGAAAAATCCTCTTGGACTAAATCTAAAATCCCTTGAAAAGAAGTTTATCTGTGCTAGCTGCTCTGGGTTAGGTTCATGGAGTCTTTTGGTCTTTTGGCTCACGTGGTTCTTTCAGCAATCATAGAAGGATTTACAATAAATAAAAAAATACAGATACAGTTGGAGTTATTCTACGGGAAACAAATTAGTTTTTTATTTTTATTATTTTTTATGCATATTTGTTTCAAAGAAATTTCAATGACCAATTACCAATGAAGACAATCTTTTTCTCTCCTTTCAAGAAACACTTGTGTAGTGGAATATCTTGATGTTGTATGGTGTTTTTGCAGGGTCAAAATTGTCAATCCAGACACAGTCACCAACATTTACATACCTTTTAAGACTTGTCTGGTTAACGCTTTGTGTTGTAAAATTATAGAAAAAAAATTCTGACTCCAAATTGACAACACTGTTCTTTTTCCAATTTGAGTTTCAGACACATCGGCTCTGGTTTCGCACATTTAACAAAGAAAAACATATGTTTTTCACTTATTTTGTAAATAAAATGTTCTGCGTTGGACCACCTGGGGTCAGGGGATGGTTCCCCGTGTGTTGTCTGTAAGAAAACATTCCCTAGTTGGAACAAGTGTTGATGTTCTTGCCATCAGTCGCATCCTCAACCAAAGCTAAGTGGTAGTCGGTGGAAAGAGTAAAATGGGACACGCAGCCGACCAAGCCTCCGACATACTGCCTGTTCGTGTGAAGAGCTATCTCTTTCATGCCACCTGGGGTTGAACAAGACAAACAGGGCAGATAAGAGAGAGTATGGAAATGCAGATAACAAAATGATGTTTTTGACAGAACGTACAGCACAACGAGATTCCACCTACCAACGTATAGAGGACCATTGATGTTGAGTTGTCTCATCATGCCAGGTGACCGGCCTGTCTTTGCTCCATAGTCATCAACTGTCAGCTTCCCGGACTGACCATCTCTAAAAGATAAACAACAAATGAATAAACAAAGCTTATGTTGTATGCTAGAAAAAAAGGTACTGAAAAAGGAACTGATGCTTTGTTTTTCATTTCCCACAAAAGCTTAAATGTTTCTGATTTTTTTGGCCCTCTATCAAGCATATTGGTGTTTTAAAGACTCACAATTCATTAATTTAATTTTCTCTTATACAACAAGGCCTCTGTTGTGACTCGGTGTCTTTGTAAAAACAAGTGACAGCAATTTAAAGCTTCAAAAACCTCAATGAACTTTTTATTTCAAAAGATTTCTGAATAACTACCCCCAAGTTTGCACTTTTTACCTGACAGCCTTGACTCTGTGCCACTTTCCATCGCTGAAAGTCCCGTTGACGACGATGTTAACCACACCACTGCCCAAGTTATAACTGCAACCACATTATTATACACAAGAAATTCAGCTAATGGAACACAAGATTTTAAAAAAACTTTTCAGGATTTACTTTTTAAGGATTGTTTAAGGATGTTTTGGTCTCTATTTGATGATTTGAGATTAGGATTTTAAAGTCCGCTGAAATGTGACTTGCCTGTGCCTGGCTTTTTTATTTATATATTTTATCAAAGAAGGCATACATGAATCATTACGCATGCTTGAACTATGACTAAACAACAGCGGAGAGTATAGTTCCAAAGGTAAAATGGATCTCTCAGTCTTAAAGTTCCTAATTTGGTTCATAACGTTCTCAGTCCGTCCATTAAAATATCCTTGACCAACACGCTGAACATCAACACTCACTTTTGAATCACTTTTGAGAGAGCAAATATGGTTACACTTGAAGTTTAATCACAACCTACTTCTAATAAAACCCTTTTTTATTTTTTTTACCTAACTGGTATATTTTGAATAAACCTTAGAAGAAACACCTGAAAAGGAGAGCTCCATCCTGGAGTCCTAAAGACAGGAAGTCACTGTTCGGTCTCATTGGACTGTCTCCCCTCCAGAGCAACAAGCCATCCTTAGCTGTGCTCTTAAAACGCATGAACAGGTTAGTCCTGGAACCAGAAACTCTGAAATAAAAACATTTAAAAACAGTATTCTATGTAAAGCAGTGATGCAAGTTGATTAGAACATAATAAACAGGAAGGGGTTATTTCCTGTCCAAATGTGCAGAATGAATACTTTGTTTTTATTTCAGTTTGTAATAACATTTAGTGTTTTCAGACAAAGGTTTGGGAATTTTTAAGTGACACAGAAGTTTAACTAGATGTCATTACCAACCTTTTAAGGATATCTCTGTTGTCGTAGGTCAAGTAACTCCTACCGATAAACTGTGGAATCTCTATGGCTTCAGTCACAGCTGGGCAGAAAAGAGAAGAAAACAAAACAGCAATACTTTTATATCATCACAAGGTGGCAACATCAGCTTGTACCTAACAGCTAAAGCTAAGACCAGTTGTCAATCTGTAGAAAGAAAGAAATGAAGAGAAAAAGTCTTTTGATTCACATTGCCGATGTTTGTTTTTTCAATTTATAGAAGAAAAACTTACTGTTCAAACAGTAATTTCCACACTCTGTTCAACGAAAGCATTAAAAGTAGAAAAAGAAACAGATAAATTCTTAGGGGATTTCATGACAAAAGAAAAACAATTAAGAACAAAAAAAAACTGTTAAAACTATTTCGAAGATGAAAATCAGTTGTTCTGTTATTTCTTGTTTTCTTTGTTAAATGCAAAGATTTTTGACTATAAAATGTAAGTGTCCATATTTAATTCTGTTCAAGGTTTAAAAATAAATAATTTGCACTGTTATCAAGTAGGATCAAGTGTCATTAAACCAAATTCAAAATATATTTTTGTTTGTGAAAAATTGGAATAAACCAAAGTTTTGTCTCAGCGATGTGATTGCATCTAAACCCTGGTGTTTTCACATAACAAACTGGGAAATACTCATCAACCTCTGAGATGTGATGGTTATTGTTTGAACAATAGCTTGAACATTTTTTGAACCATGCCTGTGTTCACCCACTAAAATAAACATTCAAAGCAACAACAGCAGAGAGGAGGCAGCTCAAACGTAGATAATACCTTTCTGGCAGTGCCTTCCATCGAACCCTAGAGGGCAGTCGCACTCGTACCCGTCCCACTTTGGCCTACACGTCCCTCCATTGGCACAGGGGCTTTCCACGCATGGGTGAGCTGAATTGTGAACGTTAACTCCACCAGCAGAGTGAGTTGTGATCGGGATGGTGCGGTCATTCAGAATCAGCTGGAGAGGAAAGAAAGAAGAAAAAGAAATAGATGAGTTTCAGAAAATGTTGTGTCTCTTTTTGTTTCCAATTAACCAATGATTGCAAACAGACATGGATAATTGCTGGGAATCATATTTAAAAAAATACTGTTTGGACTTAACTTCATTGTGTTTGCTATGAATTTGTGAATTTGTGCAGCTTTGACCTTCTGAATAACTCCAGTGAAGGGCTTTGTTACACCTGCTGTCTTCTTGGTTTTCTCATATTCAGGCACTCCGCCAACATAAAGAGGTGAACTGCATTTGATCTGAGTGAACGCTCCCTGAAACATAAAGAAAACAAAACATCTGTGACACTACAAGTTTTCTTTTGCTCATTAAAAAAGCATTTACCTGACAGTTAAGGTTATATTTTTTTCATTCAGATTGCAAAGTGCACTACAGAGGTAAATGTGGGGTAGGTATTTCATCCTTTAAAACAAGTACATTCAGTTCAAATTTAGCAGATTTTTATTTTGGAAAAAATTAGATGAAATTCTTATAAAATAAATTAGTTTTTTATGATATTTTAGTGAGATCAGAATAGGCCCACAACAGAAGGTTTTACTGTTTAATGGCGTTAATTTTTTTGTGAAATACTTATCAGTAATCAATATCTTAAGAAGTCACTCAGTGCTTTATTAGTTTAGAAAACAAAGTAAAAGTTCTCGGGGGTGGGGGGGTTTTCACTGCAAGTAAGAAACAGATTATTAATGATTAACTCCACAAAACATAACTTCAAAGAACCTTAACTGTTGCTTTAAGTACAAATAAAAGTCTATAAGTTTAAGAAGTAGCTATTTCCTTCATTGCACATAAATACCTCAGCAATTCCCTCCATTGGTTTTTGCTTGTCCACTTGCAGGATACCGCTCTTTGCTGTGCGAGACACTCTGAATTCATGCCATGAGTCCAGACTGATCTGCTCCTCACTCCTGTAGCACAGATCATCTCACATTTACTATAATTTAGAAAGCATGACAAAGACTCAGGCTGCGCTAAGACAGGAACTGTCTTATACCTGATGACAGCTTCTCCAGAGCCACAGTCAAACCTGAACTCTACATATCTGTCCACCAAATTGATAGCCAGGAAGTCTCTGCTGTCCACGTCATCACTGTACAGGAGCACCCCATTGGACGTTGACGGCCAGAACGTCACCTCAAACTCCATGAAGGAGAGGTAACTCTGAGAGGACTGAGGCCATGGGATGACGGCGTATGAAAACACTGTTTCGTTGAAGAGCGGTGAAGACAGCAAGAAACCTGAGGGAAAGAGTGGAAATCAAAAAATACAAGTTAGGAGAAAAGAGTACAAATTTTAACCATTAAGAAAAACTATTTTAAAGAAAACAAAAAACAGGAAGAAGGGCATGGGAATTGGGGGGGGGGGGGGTTGAAAATTTCTTCTAACATGCAATCCATCCCTTTCACTTTATGTAAGAAATAATAATCCTCATTTTAGACAATTTTCTTCAATCTGTCCTTAAACTGTTGAGTAATTACAGTGAAAGCGCAGCATGACAGCTGTTATTCTTTACGATTAAAGTAGTTAAAAACTCTTGTAAATATGGCCAGTGTGTACTTTGTGCGCAATAAAAAAAGAAGCCAATACATTTAACCTACTCTCTTCACAAAAGGCTCCTCTGAAGCCCAGTGGGCACAGACAAATGTAGCCATCGGCACGGTTTGCGAAGCAGACTCCACCATTGGCACAGCTCACCATGTCACACACGCTGTCGCTGCATTCACCTTGAAAAATAAATCAGGTTCTGAAAATGATCTGGACATATAAATGATATTTAAGTTCTCACATGGTTTTATCAATTAGGCTAACATTCCTCCTTTATCGCTAGGTATAAAAAATAATTGTTTCCTACAGTAAGTAAGTAACAAATATATGAAGTTTATGAAAAAAAAGCAGAAAACCTAACCATCCTGTTTGCTTCCTCACCTATATCAGCACCACTCAGAGCTTTGCCAAGAGGCCACGGCCTGATGTCTATCACTTTGTTGTTGATGGTCAGACTCTGAATGCAGCCCACAAAACCACCATTAGTTCCTGTTGCCTTGACCAACCGGTAAGCACTTGGAGATCCACCCACGTATAACGGGGAGCGGAAAGTAATCTTAGTGTACTGACCCTGAAGGAGAAAGATTGACGTGAGCAAAGTGGCAGTAAACTTAGAGTTTTTAAAAAGTAAATGTTGCATTCTTTGGTTTGTTTTGGATCTTCAGTTTTTAGATTTGACATATTTTACCTGAGAGCGTCCAGTTATTGGGTTGTCGTTGTCCATACGGAGCCATCCACTCATGCCGTCTCTGAAAACAGTGACTACGTGCCACTGACCCAGAACAATACGACTCTCACTGGTGATCTGAGAAGGTCCAGTACCACAGTTAAACCTAAAGAGTCAAATATCAAGCAATTTGTTACATTTATTGCCATTAACAATCCAGCTGCAAATAATGTCAGTCATCAACATGACTTTTACTTATTGCTACATGAGCTTGACAGTTTGTGTTTGACATATATTCTGGTGGTCAAATAAAGGCAGTGGTGAACATCTGTTTAAGAATGTACTATTCTTTATGTAAACATGATATTATTCTGAAAACCTCACCTGTAGTGTAGCTTGCCTCGAACCAAAGCTAAAGAAGTAAAGTCACCACGACCTTGTTCATTCTCACCACAGTAAAGCAGTAAGCCATCCTCAGACTCTGCCTGTTACAAAGAAAGAGCACGTCTTAAAAACATTTTCAACAATTGCAGGAAAAAGAAAAAGTTTTCAAAACAATAAAATGTCATACCTTAAATTCTAATGTGATCTGAAAGGTCTGGTAAGCATTTTTCAAAGGTTCAAAGGTCATGTGAGAGTAGCCATAGAACCTAGGAAAGTTTATTGTTATCACTAAAGAAGAACAAAAGAAAAAAAACATAATACAATTGTGAATATAATATCAGCTGGATGAGAACTAAAACATTAAACATTTCTATCCGAAATACAAGACAGTTCAGCCTCGGGCCGGAGGATTGGGTTTTTTTTTTAGATGTTCCTGTCAACACGTGTAAAAAATCATATAGCTTTTTTTTAAGGAATGCTTTTAGTTCATTAAAGAAAGAAATAACTAAAAAGAAATTGAGGCAACTACTTCTCTGTTTAACTTCTCACCCTCAGAGCAGGCGTCACCTCTCCGGCCGAGGTTACAGTGGCAACGCGAGCCTCCGCTCTCGTAATCAGAGAGACAGAAACTTTCAGACGGACACACCGTATCGTCGCAGCTCTGACCGTAAACACGAGGAACCTCGCCCTGCCAGGGGGAGACCGTTAGACTGCCAGTGGTGAAGGACAGAGGAACGCTGAGGAAAATTAGAAAAACAAGTTGTTTTAAGTTCAGTCTTCATAAAGAAAGAAAAAAATGATTTGAAATTATTTTAAGCTGCCAGTTTACTACTTGAAGAAATGCATCACCAGTGATGAACTTAGGTTGATTATATAGTGATTATATAGTATATGGTTTTAAGTTTCTCCATTTTGTAGGGAAGTCATTTTAGGCAGCAAAACCACCTCATCAAAATGTTCACCTGCTGGTGGTGAGGGGAGCAGTAGTTCTGGTATCAATACTACTCAGCTCAGAGGTGACTGACAAAACCAGATCTGTAGAATCCGGGATTAAGGAGGAGGTGGTCGTAGAAATTGGTTGATCAGTGACATTTGGAGGTGTTGCAGTGTTCATACGGTAAACAACGTTTCGACCAGATGGCGGACCAGGATGTGAACGGAGCTGGGACTTCTTGTCACCATCACCGATACCTGGAAACGGCTTCAGCTAGAATACAGAAAGGTTAAGAAGCAAAAGAAATAACAAACATCTTTTAAGATATATTTTGAAAATCCATGGTTGTTTGTTTTACATTCATGAGAGTTGAGTATGAAACATCTCAAAAATCATGTAAGACCCACCTCTTCAATAAAAATATCATAATCTGAGTCATCGAAATCAAATCCATCTTCATCTTCGATTCTGGAGTTTGTGGCATAAAGGTCAAAACCTCCACTGCCAACATCTGATGTGCCTGTAACAAACAGCTGAATAGTAAAATGTCATTTTGTGCTAATATGTAAACAATAAAAGCACATAAATGAAAGTTAAATAGGTCAAAATGAATATAATGTACAGTACACATTGTAATATAAATAAATATATATATTGCTTCTAAGGTTCAAACACATATAGCATTAGAAAAAGAAAGTTTATTTGATGTTAGCATCTGGATCATTTCCAGTGACAGCCTAATTTAACAGTCTGAAAATATTTTAAATCAAGTTCTCTAAAGAGCTACTAATTGAAAGAGTCTAAAGATATTTTTGTCCTAAAAGTGGTAAAACTGAGAAACTTTTTTTACAGCTTCCTTTTATAGGATCTAAAGATTCATTTTCGTTACGGAAACTCAACTTTTGAAGCTGAACAAGTGCAGAGATTAAACTGCCAAGCGGAGTGGCAACGCCTAATAACTTGAAAACCTGTTAGAAGAGTGCGCGTGCTACTCAGTGACTGTGGGGGGAGGGGGAAGAGGGGTTCAGCCCTGGCACACAAATCTGTTGTTGTGTAACAGTCCTCCATAATCGGCACAATATTTGTGATTTAAAATAAAGAAGACCTTCACAGAGAGGGAAGGTCAGTCAATCAATCCCACCCCTGCTGCTCACTCAAGCAGTGGCAACATCGTGTGCATGTAAATCCACTAGTCTGGACTGGAGGGGTCTGGCATCTCATCCGTAATCCTTAATTAATTAACTGGTCCCTAACCTGTTTTATTCCTTGTGGAGAAACAATGCTGGTGAATCACCGAGTTTGTTTCTCCGTCACCCTAAAACTGCTCATTTCGTCTTGTATCATGAAACTTTCATTAACTTTATATATTCACTTAATATATTACTGTCTGTCTTTGAAGTGACTTATAACACTCAGCTCAGACTGTGTGGTTTTTAGTTAACTTGTCCTAAAAGTATGAACGGATTTTGTATGATTATTTCTTAAATCTTCATTAACACCACTGGCAGCTGACGGAGACTAAGATTTTTTTGAGGAGAGTGTCTCAGAGATCAGCGTCTGGCCTTACCAAGTGTTCGGACAGGATTGTTGATGTGGCTGGGTGGGCTTACTCCGTGCATGTTGACGGCTCTGACAACAAACTGGTACTCTGTGTCTGGGAGCAGCCCTTTTAAAACCATGGAGTTGGTCTTGATGGGCTCGCGAATATACGTCCACTCCGTGTCCATTTCTGGCCTGAGCAGGTAAAACAAAATACTTCAAAATGTAAAGTACAGTGGAAAAAAAAGAACAGAACAATAGCATGCTACTTGAGCTGTTTTTATTCTTTAAAGAGACTGAAACTGAACTTGAACTCTCAACGTGTTTTTTTTTTCAGTTGAGCCTCTTTTGATGTGAGGACAAAAAGACTTGCAGCCAAGATGACTCTTCAGAGAGAAAACTGTCCCCACAAACAAAAAAAAAACAGACTCCAATCATGTCTGCTTTCTTACAATAAAAGACAGCTTCTCTGTTTTTTTCCCCCTCCACATTTGTTTCAATGGGAGTTTACTGCACAGCAAAAACTTAGTTTTAAAAGTTTACTTTATAACGTGCAACTGCTTTTTCTTACAAAACTTTTAAGCTCTCTCTGCATATGAATGTATGGAAAACCATCAAAGGATTTCAAGCCGCCTCTTTGTGACATCAGCTTCCTTGAGTATGCCGTCTAGACTTCTGAGCTCCTTTGTGTGCATGTGAGGCTGACGACTAATAGAAGGAAAATGAAACTCATTCTTTCTCATGTCCCAACTGACCCTCATGTCAAAACACAAGTGGTTACACTGAGCAGACCAGCAAAATGCAGATCATTCCAAAGGAGAGCTGTGCATTCTGTTCGTCTCTGGTGCACAAGGCTGGTTACTCATGAATGTGTTGCTTTCTATAAAAATGAATACACACTCATAACTGATTTAGCATTTCTTGAAGAAATGCCTATCACCTGCCACCTTTCATCATGACGGTGGGCGATAAATACGTTCTTGAATCGAGTGATGGAAGTTCAAAAGAGTCAAAGTTATTCATCGACAGTTTTATGTTCTGTATCTTCACATACTCATGTTTTCATGTTTCGTGATAGTTTGTCCAATATTAGTCTGTTCAGAAAAGGTTGAAGGTATAGTTTCAGCTGTTAGTCCTATACAGTGCATAAAAACACAAACACTTTAGGTGGATCTTTGCAACATTTTATGTAATCAGGAATGTGACAAACAGTCATGTGGAGCAATTTTGTGGAGGTTATTGCTTAGAGAAACAAAATTAGGCAAAAGTTTCTCTTTTGTAAATACAATATAGTTTTTAATACGAATTAAACAGCTTACAGCTGTTTTCTCTGTAAGACCACCAACATTCCATTGAATTGTAGATACAGTATAAGACAATCTGGCCTGACCACAAAAGAAAAGTGAGAAAAAGAAAGTAAAGAGTGGACGTTTCATAACTTTTCTTTCATTTGAGTGCAAGTATTGATATTTCCCAAAACTGAAACATATTATCAGAACAGCTGCCATAATATTATATTCAAATCTTTTCATGTGGCATTTTGTTAGATTTCTAAAATGTTGCATTCTGTGTGTTTTATTTTATTTTATTTTTGAGCTTGAGCACAGCAGATATTTTTAATCATTAAGCTGTTTTTATTTAGGAAACCTCTTACTCTGAAGAGCCAGTTCTTCCAAATACAGACATCTGTTGGAAAGACATCAACTGGAAAA
>JAVKLF010000001.1:13410187-13425716 GCA_034783495.1 Millerichthys robustus
TATATATATATAAACATGGCTTAATTTGTGTAACTTATTTTATAGAAAAAAAAGCAAAACAGTGAATCTTTCTATTTTTGAGTAGTGTATGCTTGTTTATAATAGAGCCTTCACATTAAGAGATGCTCTAAACAGCTGTGAGTGAAGCAGCCTGTGGTTGGGCGAGTGCAAAGGGAGGTGCTTATCGTTAAGCCTGGTGTGTGCACACATGGTACAAAAGTAGGTGGATTGTGTTGACCAGCTGAACAGATCATTTCAAGCTATAGGGGGATAGAGACATACCAACGCAGCTTTAAAAGTCATTTACCTCCCGACAGCATTGTACCCTGAAACATTCTGATTTACTGCAGACCTGAGGCCTTCAGACTGCTCTGGTAAACCTTCAACTTCATTTAGAGAATAGGAATTGTTTTCTTTCAGAGCCTTTTGAACTTTGAGAGCTTTGTTTTGAAATGGAGTATCGCTACACCAGGAGGTACTATCCATCCTTGGACACGTCAGCGTCAACAGGTAGGAACCAAAATAGTAAAATATACAAGACAACTAGTTAATGAGCGGTGACATAATATAGCAATTATAAGTTTCTAAACACTATCCAAAGCATAGCATTTCACAATATTATCCATGATTGTATTTCAGTGTGTACTTAAATTTCAAACACTTCAAATATTTGACTTTGGCCGAGTTAATTTAAAGTGAGACGATGGACTGGAACAAAAGCTTGACCTCTGCAGCTTCCTGAATTCCTCTGGGATGCATGAAATTCTTTTTAGATAGAAACATGTATGGGTTTTTGAGGTAAGTTTAAATGCAGTAGGTCATTGTGGAGAGATTTATGTATGCAATTCTCCTGAGGGAGTGATCATTTTGCAGGTGTTGAATATATATGTGTGTGTGTGTGTTTATCTGTTTGTGTGTTGCTTGGATAATGAACAGTAATCACTTAGTTTATTTTGAATCATAATTCTTGTGACTGAGCTGTGCACTCAACACATTTCATCCCCACACGATATTGACGCATTACATGTTCTGCCAAACTCTCAATCTTACCAGACATCCAGACTAAGATCACCACGGCGTAATATAATCTTTCAGTTGGACAGTTTGATTTTTCTTTTTGTAACGTCTACATTTCTGACACAAAATGCTGACTTACAGGAAATCTAATAGCATTCATTAATGATCAGTCTTATATACAGTACCTCAAAGTAATACTTGAGTAGAGGTACAAGTATTTTACCATAAAATTACTTTAATAAAAGTTAAAGTATCCTCTAATAATATTACTTGATTAAAAGCCTAAGTATCTTACATTTACTGTACTTTAGTATCAAAAGTAAACTTCTGACATAAAATGGGTTTTAAAGGTAAAAATATAGAGTAAAAGTGAGCAGTTAGAGTTTCTAAAATGATATTTATTGGTAGGTGACCTCCCTAAAAATTCTTTTTCTAAAGGCCATAATTAGTTTATTCTATAAAAATTTGGGATGCACTAGGCCAGTGGTTCCCAAACTGGGGTCAGGTGCCAGAGAGCACAAGGACCTTGTCTGCTCAGAGGTTGTAAAAATGTGTAAAAACAAGTCCATTTGAATAATTAAATTAAAGCTGTATAACTCAGTTCTTTTTTTAGTTTTCCAAATAAAAGTTTGAGATAAAGGTTAAATGTGTTTTTGGGAGAGGTAGGGAGTAGTGAGGGATTTAGGGGGTGTTCAGCTTGGCGTGGAAGTAAGAAAGAGGGGCTTTGAGGAAAGTAGTGAGAACCACTGCAATAGGCTACCTCTTTCAGCTGTATATATCTGCCACAGTCGTCTTCAAACTAAGCTGCATATGTCTGCTCTGTCCTGCAGGAGTGTGATGTGTGTCATGTGCAGGTGAGATGGATCTTACAAACCAATATGGTCTCAGAATGATATATATTTATACTTCTCATCCAAGCAAAATTAAATTCTCTTTGTCTGGTAGGCATGATTAATCTGCATAGTTTTTTTTTTATTATTATTTTTTTTAACCAAAACAAACCGGATTGAAAACAAGCCAAATTGAAATAAGAGTAACGGCATTTTACATTTTTAAAAGAAGTAAGGAGTAGAGTAAAGATAATTGCTTGAAAAAGCAGGGAGTAAAAGTAAAAGGTTTGCTGAAAAATAATTTCTTTGAACATACACAACAAACTTGGATTGGGAAAGAAATGTTATGCGTCTTCAAGATCCTCTTTTTCTGACTGTAAATAACTGTTATTTATGCAGACACTTTAAAAACACATTGATGTCAGTTCTTGAAAATGAATATGGCAGCAAACTGCTCTTTGCTATGTAAAGATACAATGGATTAAAGGTGTCCTGACCAGAGAATGAAGTCACTTTCCCTCTTTGTCTGCTGTAATGGGAGCTTTGCTGCCCTGTGTTGTGGCAACCGGAAACATTGCTGTGAATGTTTTTGAATATGAGTCCTTCCTTTTGAAATTTGAAGCATTCAGCTGGAAGCTATCTTTTAGACATTAATCCCCTCCTCTAGATGTTAATCAGTTTGTTTTGGTTTCAGGTGGTCTCTGATATTGAGTCTTTTCAGTGGTGGTTTTCACAAACTCTAAAACAAGTGGCAAATATCATTGTTTGCTCTTTACATTACTGATCAGGTTTTTTTTTTTTTTGTGGTGTTTTACAGAGAGGAGTGGAAAAGAAGTGATGTCCAAAGGCTCCACTGGAATGGAGGTCATCCTGGCTTCACTGGAGGTCAGCTCACATCAACACAACTTAACCATGTGATCGCTCTATAACACAACAAATACAAAACATACATTTACATTACAGCAGCAATGGAATAAAGTTATTTTTAAAGAGTGAAATTAGTTTTAAAAGTTAATAAAGACCCGAAGAAGTTTGTTGAAAATGAGTTGCAGCAGATGCAAATTTTGTGTTGAAACTCTGTTTTACCAGATAAAAACCAAGCATCAAGCTAATTCTTTTCCGTAAATTTGTATATTTAGAAAAACATTACGTTGTCTATCCCACATGTACTGATTCTCTGAATTTTTTAAGCATCTTTATCAAGTCTGAAAGCATCCACGATTCAAGTTTTGTCCAAACAACTTCACTTTTTACTTTATGACATAAGCATTGCTGATGTTTTATTATAAGCTTTCATTTGAGCCTATTAATTTATGCTTTCAGTGTCTCTTCAGCTCAGGTTTAGGGGTTGACAGTCTCTACTAAAAGTAGAACTCTTTAGCAGATGTCACATTAATCAACTAAGAAAGAGAAGATAAAACAGCTTAGCTAAATATTGGAGCAATTTGCTGTACTGTATATATTATTTTAACAAGTGTGGTGTTTATAACTTTGGCAGAATAGCAGAGATGTCCAGACTACCCTGAACATTCTGTACATACTCATTGAGCTGCTCACTATTGGTAAGGTGATTTTTATCATACATGTATATTATAATATAATTTTTCTTCCAAAAATCAAGTATCACATCAAAATTTTTGTTTTTTGCATTTACATGCATTTAATGTACTTATGTTACTAAATCATGAAATGTTAGATTAAACTCCAATTAAAAAAGGAATTTGGCTATGACTGATAGAAACGGTGTTTTGCCAAGTGGTTCTAATCCTGGTCCTGAATTAAGTTTCATTGCAATTAATGCTGTTCTATTCTTGGTTTTCGGTCTTAGGCAGAGGGCGCAGAGTGGGAGTGTTTGTCTCCAAGGGAGGAACAGGAGTATTATTCCAGATTCTGATCACTGCCAGTAAAGAGTTTCCTCCCAGTGAGGAACTCATGCTGCAGCTTCACTCGCTGCTCGCCAAGGTTGGACCCAAAGGTAGCCATAGTGCCACAGTCTTAACTCAAACTAACGAGTACATCTGTTCTTACATTGTATGCACACACAGAATCTAAAAGAACACCGTTTGTCTCTGTTTATCTGATTGTTTTGTATATCTTAAGTTTAATAACAGTTGAGTTCTATTCTTACATGTTTTACATGACAATGTTCAGGTTAAAGCCTGCGCACATTCTCAGTTATCCGGGTCATCACAACAGCAAACAGGCTTGAATCGGAGGCAAACAGACTTTAGTTCAATTTTTGTTTGAAAACGCTTTGACACCTATCCAAGAGTCTTTGTCAATAATTTTTAAAAATATGTGTAGTGAGCTCTATACTTACACTTATACTTATTTTGTTGTTGTCTTGTAATCTTTGTTACACTATTACACTTTAACAAATAAGCTTGCTGGTCTGTTTTGCACATGTTAAGCTTCTTTTTTTTTAATTGGTTACTTTATATGCTTTGCTGTGAAAAATCCACAGAGCTGTTGGACAGGCAGAACCCAATGCTTTGAATCAAATAATGAATCAATCCAGCAGGTTGTGATCATTGTTTGGTGGTCATAGTCAAGTGCAGGAATTCAACAGAAAAGAAGAGAAAAAAGTGGCCAAAGTTCAAAGCAAAGAACCTTTCAAGACTTTACATGAGTTTATTTATTTTTGTTATTGGAGCAGCAAAAAGAACCAAAAACTTGATGGTATTAGTAAAAATTACAGTACAAATGTGTTTTTTCCTCCTGCACTAAAACAAAGTCTTGAATGTGTCCAGACAGAAAGTTTGGAGTGAAGGCACGTTTGAGCGGAGGTCTGAACGTCACTGTGAACCTAATGAAACACAATCTACTGAATACAAAACTACTTCTGCCCTGTCTTCAGGTTCTCAGGGTTTATTCTGCCAACTGTGAGTACATTAAAATTTATGGGAGATGATCCAAGAAAAAACAACTTGTATATTCTGTTTTTTGCCTTGTTAACACTACCTTTTCCTAAGATTGCATCTTTTTTGGTCTGTTTATGTGAAGCTGTGAACGCAATTTCTTTGGGGAAGAACGGTGTGGTGGAACTTATGTTCAAGATTGTTGCACCATACAGCAAAAAGAACACTAGCCTGTTAAAGTGAGTGTGTTTCTTATGTAATTACATAAAGCGATTGCTGAGTATTTAGAAACCAGTGACCTCCACAAAAGCTGCATCACCATGGCCTTTTTCCAGAAGAGCATTATTGAGCATCTGTTACTGACGTCTGTTTGACAGACCATGTAACCCGTTTGCCTTGTTTCAAAATCAACAGGGTAGCTCTGGACGCACTAGGAGCTCTGCTCAAATCCAGTGAGTAATTAGCCTTGTAGCTTTAAATTTACTCTATTCAGTATTTTTTTTTAATATATATTTTTTTAATTTACATCGTCATGCAGTGTAGCCCATCCTTATTTTATTTTATTTTTTACCTATAAACGTAATAATCTTCTCACTGTCTGAACCAAAAACTGTAATTATATGTTCAATTTGCATTTCAACTTAATTGAAATCACTGGCTATCCTGTATGTATGTACACTTTTAGTTTTCATTCATTATACCAGTCATTATCCTGTCTCACAGTGGCAAAGTGATACATGCCAATATATTTGCTTCTTCATCTCCTTCCCTGCGTAGAAACGAACGCTCGTCGTGCAGTAGATGGTGGCTTTGTTCCTGTCTTACTCACTCTGTACCTGGATTGGCATCGCAACGACACTCGCCATCGCCACATGCTGATTCGTAAAGGGCTGCTGGTTTGCCTCAGAAACATTACTAGCATCAAAGTTGGCAGGAAGGCATTTCTAGAGGCCGATGGCATGAGGATTCTCTACAACTCATCCACTGTAAGTGAGACATTTTGAATAAGATTTAAATAAAGCAACACACGAACTGGAACTCTTTAATTCATGCGTTTTTGTTTTTAGGAGTGTCTCCCTGTGCGAACTTTGGATCCTCTGGTCAATACTTCAAGTCTCATCATGAGGAAGTGCTTTCCTAAGAACCGTCTGCCTTTGGCGACCATCAAGTCAGCCTTCCACTTCCAGCTGCCTAATGCTCCTGCTGGGGGGCCTGTGGCACAGCTCTACAACCAGCTGCCTGGAGGTGAGAACAGATGCATTCATAAACACACGCATACACACACTTCACTGGCATACGCACAACTTTTCACACTATTTGCAGATGTCTTTCAGCTATTTTTGTTGCAAGTCATTGATACTAAACATGTTTCTTTTATATCCTAAAAACATCCTTTTTGTAGAATTGTTACCTCAGTCTAAAGTATGAAGTGTTCATTACATAATAATTAATTTATTGCTTTTTGCTTACTTAAATTTCCTATTTACTGCAACTGCTCACATCTTTTTCCGTTTCTATCAAAGCAATCGATCTCATGTATGCAAAAAACTAAAACAAGCAGAATAGATCGGTAATGTGTGTTTGTGTGTTCTTTGCTCAGTGGACGATGTGGTGGATGAAAGTGATGATAATGAGGAGTCAGAAGCAGATGCAGACACTGAAAACGATGAAGACGAGAAGGATCACTGCAGTTTGGTAATCAGCACATTTCACTGTAAATATTTTAACAATAGCAGTGAAACAAAAATGATTCTTCTCTGTGACGTTACTCATGTTGATTTAACCCTCCCGCTGCCCTGGGGTCATTTGGACCCCAGGGCATCGGGAGGGTTAATCATAGGAGCACTGTGACAAACATTACAGCTGTCTTGATTATGAACTTAATTATTTCCACTTCTTCTAGTTTTCAGTAGAGGATAGTCATATTTTTGTAGCCACAATTCACATTTGTCCACAAAACACTTAAAAGATTTGCCAATCATCTCTTTTAACAGAATCAGTGACTCCGAGACAATTGTACTTTACTAACTTTAGGGTCTCGCTTCATTTGTGTTCTGTCAAACAGAATGATGACATAGAGACAGACCTGAACAAGCTTCATCCTAAAAGGACCATTACACGTTCATATGAAGAGTTGAAGGTTTATCAGAGATTTTTCTTAGAGCTGACTGAAGACTTTCAGGTAAGCATGAGGTGCTATGTTTCACTTGTCAGAAGATTATCAACTCCAATCGTGCGTGTTCAGTTGTTGTGTTTGAGAAACGTATTCTTGGTGTATTGTAAATGTTCATAAAATTGTGGCAGATATTGGCTCATGAGCAGTTTTTTTTAGTTAGACTTCTTTTGTTACACAATCTTTTAAAAAATCTGTTTCTGACAACATGCATTATTTTATAGGGGTATGATTTTGAATGCTCAAAGAATGCCTCAGTCGCATCATCTGCAACACCCCTCTCCTCATCATCGGCATCCTCTCGACTCACTCGGCCAATTGTAGTGCCCACAGCTCAATCCCCATCACCAAACTCTAGAGAGGCTTCCAACTCTGTCAAAGGATGTCCGACTCAGGGGTATCCCTCTGCTCCCACCTCTACCCCTGCTTCGTCTCAAACACCTTTAGACTTAGATTCTATCCATATCAGCAAGGATAAAGACAAAAAAGAGGGAGCTAACACTCCATCTCCTGATGGGCAAACCACTTTTCCCTCCTCCTGCAGGTCTCCCGGTCAGGCTCATGCGATTGAGCAGGATCTTGCGCGTCCATTGGATCGTGTCTCTTTAGAGGACAATCTGAAAGCAGAAGATGGTTTAGAGAGAATGAAACAAGAAGGGTCTCCAATCAACACTACAAGGCACATACAGTCACCTTTACTCTTGGGCGGCATTCCAAGCCGACGTGTAGGAGGAGGTGGCAGCAACTGGGGTTCAGACTGTGGCTCAGAGGGGGGTGAGGATGAATCGGGGGAAGGTGCTGTTCTTGAGGTGCCGGACACGGCTCAACTCCTCCCACTGCACGATCCTGACCTTTACGTAGAGATGGTAAAGGCAACACTTTCTGTCCCCCAGTACGCCGAGGTGGCTTATCCAGATTATTTTGGTCATGTGGCTCCAACGTTTAAGGAACCTCTTCTAGAGAGACTTTATGGTGTACAAAGGTGAGGTGAGGCATATGTTACAGTGGTTAGAAAAAGTCATTTAGCAAAAGAACAAAACAATGGTGTACAGGAATCAGAAACTACAATAAACCAAATAGTTGACAAAGGAACCAAAGTGTTGAAAAAGGATAAAAATAGCTAAATGTTTTGCTTTTAGAAGCTTTTCAAATTTTTTTTTAATGTTTTGTTTTGCAACTTAATAGGTTCTATACAAACTTGTATTTTGGAGCTTCTGAAATCCTGTTAATTAAGAGCGAGTTGAGAATTTCTGCCACAGTTTTGAAAAAAGTTAAATATTTATGTAACTATGGTTTGTAATTTATAAAAACAAGTTTGTTGTTTGTTTGTCTAACTTTCCAGATCAAAAATATTTCAGGACATTGAGCGGTTGATTCATCCCAATGATATCTTGGATAAAGTGGTTTATGACTTGGACATTGCCAGGTGAATTCTTCTCAGTTTGCGATTTATATGGTTCTGGTAACTTAAACTATTTTTATTCATCATTATATTAGCCTTTAAGCAAACACCATTTTTATTTCTTAAATGTCAAGCACTTTGACAGCTATTTACATTTATTATTTATCACACGTGTATTTAGACAAATGATTTTTCTAAAGTTTCGGTTGAGTTCCTGATATTTGTTTTTTCAGTTGTCCTGTGATTGAAGAGAATGGTGAATCACTAAAGTTCAACTCTCAGTTTGAGTCAGGCAACCTCAGAAAGGCTGTTCAAGTTAGAAAGTAAGTATGAAGACTGTTGGGCTTTTAATTAAGGATGTAAAACAAAAGTTTTATGCTGTAGTATTGTATCATTTATGATTGTTCATGTCCATGTTTACAGTTTATCGTGTTGTTTTTCCAGATATGAGTATGACTTGGTGCTGAATTCTGATATCAATACCAATCACTACCTTCAGTGGTTTTACTTTGAAGTAAGTGGCATGCGTGTTGGAACCACTTATCGCTTCAACATCATCAACTGTGAGAAGTCAAACAGCCAATTTAACTATGGTGAGATACCGAACTTAACACCTTTGTCAAAACATCTGGCCTAAAGATGAGACCACCATCTTCACATGCGACAACTAATCAGATCATCCTGAATGCAGCAAATATTTAAATGTCAAACTGAGTAGATTAGCTTTAATAGTTTTGTCTTTCTGTTTTAATACCTGTATGTGCTTTGAAATGCAGGTATGCAGGTTCTAATGTACTCGGTGCAGGAAGCCATCAGTGGCCGGCCCTGCTGGGTCCGAACGGGAACAGACATCTGTTACTATAAGTATATAAAATAAACTTTATAATTAGCATCATAGTTTCGTGGGATAAGATCGATTTGATGCATTGATAGGGTATCTTCTATGTTATACTTTATATATAAGCTATGGAGCACAAATTTTACTATAATATATTTTATAGCTTGCTGCATTGACAAAAATTGTTATGAGTTTGTTTTAATGGCCTAAGTGCTCTATTTTTTTAAATGATCTTTTGAAAGTGTTTCTCTCTGCTAAAGTCTTTCTCCCCTTAGATAACCTTTTTAAATAAATGTGTTGACATTTGCCTTTTGGTGTTTGTGTTATGGGGTGTGGGGTTCTTTTGTAAACATTTAACTGAAATGATCATCTTCCTCCACAGGAATCACTTTGCAAGGAGTTCCATTGCAGCTGGTGGACAGAAAGGAAAATCCTATTATACGACGACCTTCAGCATAAATTTTAGCCATAAGGATGATGTCTGCTACTTTGCCTATCATTACCCTTATACATACTCCACTCTGAAGGTAATAATTACTGTGCCATTGTCTTTTGTACTTTTGAACTTCATTTTCTTGTAGTCTGACTACTAAACTGTTTTACTTCATTAACCTCCGATCTTATCATTAGGCTATGTATAAGTCATTTATCTTTGTATTCAGATGCATCTCTCCAAACTGGAGGATTTGAGGACACCTCAAATCTACCTGAGACAGGACGTGTTGTGCGAAACCCTCGGTGGAAACGGCTGTCCTCTTCTCACCATCACTGCCATGCCCGAGTCCAATTCCAGTGATCATATCTGTCAGTTCAGTAAGTAATTGACCTATGTACATACTGCATTTTATTTACCATAGAATATTCTATTAAATACTTTAAAAAATAAAACTAAGAATCTTTGTATTTGTTTCTAACATATGTTTATTATTTGATTTTTCTCTTTCTTCCGCTCCAGGAAATCGCCCGTTGATCTTCTTGTCAGCCAGAGTGCACCCTGGGGAGACCAACGCCAGCTGGGTAATGAAGGGCACGCTGGAGTTCCTGATGGGCTCCAGCCCACTGGCAACAAGCCTCAGAGAGGCCTACATCTTTAAGATAGTTCCCATGCTCAACCCTGATGGAGTTGTCAACGGAAAGTAAGTTCAAAGGGATAGAATGAGATTATACACACTCACAACTTTCAAGTATACATTCATCTCCAGTACCTGGGCCTGCACGGTGGTCACAGCTTTATGTACATTAACACACTTGAAATCTTGTCTGGATGGATTCTCTAGCTGTCGCATAGTTTATCCACCGCTCTGTGTCCTCCCCCTCTACCATTTCCTTTCTGCTGTAGCCATCGTTGTTCTCTGAGTGGAGAGGATTTGAACCGCCAGTGGCAGAACCCCAATCCTGAGCTCCACCCCACCATCTACCATACTAAGAGCCTGCTGCAGTATCTTGCATACACACAAAGGTCACCACTGGTATGACTTCTAATTAACTGCGCTTAAATGAATTTGGGGGAGGGGCATCTTTTTTTTCCACTTTGCAGCATCATTTTTCATTAACCTCTTAACTCTGGTGTCAGTTCCTCCTGATCATCAGCTGTTCATACCTACTCGGCTGCATGCCCACGGTTTTTAAAAATCAATGAGAGCTTTATGACATTAATGCGTTCACCACAAACAACACCCTCTGCTAGCTTCTGTGCTATACTATTTGTCAGCAGGTTGGATAAAGTGGAAATTTGTTTACAATTGATTGGCTTTTGTTATTTATTTTCTATTGCCAAAACTATAACAGTTTGTTTTGTAAATGCATTCACTTCTAAATGGTTTTACTTCTTTGTTACTTAATAGTTTTTTTTTACTTTGTTAATAAAACTCCACAGAATTTCTGGATGAAATATACAACATATGCATCACAAACTTTCTCTGCTTCTGTTCTGTTTGTGTTTATGTTTGGGTGCAGGTGTTCTGTGACTACCATGGTCATTCCAGGAAGAAGAATGTGTTCATGTACGGCTGCAGCGTGAAGGAGACGGTGTGGCAGTCCAACATTAGTGCAAGCTCGAGTGACTTACAGGAGGATCTTGGATACAGGGTAAACATACACACACAGTGCACAAACTGTGCTTGTAATGCAATAAAAGTAATAAATAGGCACAGATCAAACATTCTAGAGTCAACTGGTAATTCTCTATCAGGCTACCCTCATGTTTAATTTTATTTCATAGAATAATTTCTTCCAGTCTTGAGAGAAAATATAAATTATTCAAATTTGAAGTTTATCATGTTGCAGACATGTGTTGGAAAAAAATCTGATGTTCTAAACTCAGCAACTTTTATTCAGGATTAGACACTGAAAGAAATGTACATTCATTATTTTGATCTTTTTTCAAGAAGTCCAAGTTTAATTCTGCTAAGGTAAAACAGAACACCCACTACCAATGAACAAGTTTGGGTAGCAGAAATAATTAACATGTAGCTTTTATCATTTAAGCCAATGAGTAAAAAAATAAAATGAATAATAGCAATGTTTTATTTTTTAACTTTGCAAGAAAGTAATACTACACAAACCCAGATAAACTCATCTACATAAAAGTATTTACAAATACTTTTGTTTTTCAGATGCTTCCTAAGATCCTGTCCCAGATTGCCCCAGCCTTCAGCATGGGGAGCTCCAGTTTTGTTGTTGAGCGCTCCAAAGAGTCGACAGCCCGTGTGGTTGTATGGAGGGAGATTGGAGTGCGGCGCAGTTATACAATGGAGAGCACACTCTGTGGCTGTGACCAGGGCAAATACAAGGTTCATGTATAGAATTATTTTATTTGAAATAAAAAATAATACTTGTATAGTGAAATTTACCACTATAGTCTCAAAATTAACTATGCTATTTGACCAGCTTCTGCTGTAAATAAGTCAAAATATGTTTTACTGTTTGTCTACAAGCTAATAAATTAATCATATTGTGAAAAAGAAAAACAAATCAAGTTCATTTTATTGCTATTTATTTTTAGTAAAATCAAACAGTTATGATATAAAATTTAACAAACATTTAGAAAAAGTTACCCCTGTAAATCTCATTATGTCCACCAGGTGGAGCTCTGGTTGCATTTATTCCTGTTTTTCCTCCTTTTTCTGATTCGTCCTTGTCCATTTTCCCACTTCTTTTTTGTTTTTATCTCATTTTTTCCCTTCCTTCATGTTTTCTATCCCAGCTGATTTCTTTCCCAGTGAATTTAGCCAATGTCAATATTTAATATATTTACAGTTCAGGAGGTCCCCCTTATTCTGTGTGAAAATATTTGGTAAGATGTGCAGGATCTATTGTCCATTGAAATTTAGATACATATATAAGTTTTTTATTTGGCCAGGCCAAGTTCAGATGTTTTTAGTTCTGCTTTAGGAAATAAAAACATTATTTTAAGGGGGTGGGTGGTGGGGAGTTGAGCTAGAGATCAGCTTTGTGTAGGTCAAGTTTTTGTACTTGTATTCATCCATCCATCCATCCATCCATCCATTATACTTGTGTTATTAAACAATATTAGACACATTTTCTTGGGGTTGCAGGTTTGTGTGCATTTGTGTTTTAAACATGTTTGTTTTTTTTTTATTAATGTGTTCAAATAAAAGATGTTCTTCAACCTTTAGCTTTGGGGAATGGAGCTTTTTGTAAATGGTCAGTGACTCCATTATCTGGATGAGGCCAAGCTATAAAATCCCATAGATTTAAATTTGAACAGTCACTTTTTAAATTCATATGAATTCAAGAACATGCTAAACTTTATGAACTGCATTTTGTGTGTAAGTTATTTTTGGTGTACATGTAAATATTTGTTGATTCTTTTGATGTGTGCTCTTTCCAGGGGCTTCAAATCGGCACGAGGGAGCTGGAAGAGATGGGAGCTCAGTTCTGTGTGGCCCTGCTTAGGCTGAAAAGGTTGACAGGACTCCATAATCAACATCTGCTGGATTTGGAGAGTGATATCATTGGGACCCATTCAAAAGCAGTCAGGTCTGTATAAGGATCTTTTAAAGTCATCAGCCAGAACACACAATTCATGGGGGAGCTTGGAGAACAAGGATGAGATCTACAGATAGTTCTATAGATATATTTTAATGTAAAGAATGTATCATTGAACACCCCACAGCTCATAGGTCCTAATTTCAACAGCAACCCTAAACATTTCAGAACTACACAAGGCTGAGTTCATCCAGTCAACATAACCACCTTGTTCCTAAAGTTTGTATTTTAAACTAACACAGAACCTAATAGGGAGTATTTATAAGATTTAATTCTTTCACATTGGGCAATGTTAATGGATGAATGTGGAGTATTATCTCCAGGAAAATAGAATTTTGTTTTTCCTCTGTATTTCCTCTGCACACTTTGAGTAAATCTGAAATTTTATAAGTCTCAATTTCCATATTTTAGTCAACAATATGTGCTCACCAAGAACCCTCAAATATTAATTAATGGGTTTTCTTCCATATTACATCTAAAACATGGTCACTCATATTTGTTTGAATAATCCTTGCATTTTCAGCTTATATGAGAAAAATGTTTATTTCCAAATCAGAAAGACCATCATTCTTGACATCCAAATGTTAAACACAGAGGGTATCATACCTTTTTACTCCACTGTGCTGATGTTTTAACCTCAGCTGACTTTGTGATGAGGCGTTGGTGGTAATTTTCATTTTGTGTGAAGATGAGATCACTGAAGATGTATTGTTATGCCAGGTGTGAAAAGAAATGCATAAAACTCCTCACAATAGATTATCAAAGGCAAGTGGTCCCTGTTCTAAAAATCCTGGATGATTTTTATGCTTCTATGTTGGCCTCTAATCTAAAAGGCACAACATTAACTTGTCTAAACTCATTTATAGTTTGTGCAGTCAGTAATGTGGGACTAGTAAATATAGCCACTGTATTTCTTTGAGGAAGAAATGAGGACCTGCTTTTATGCCGTGTTGGAGTGAACAATATTGGAATTCTATCAGTTTTATCCCCCTGTGGAGGTTTTCAGGGCCATGTCTCGTGGTCAGCACACAGGGCTGCAGAGTGTGGATTAAATGGACGTTGAACATGTAAACTAGCCTGCCTCTCTGTCTGACCAGAATAAATTTGCATGCTATTATAGCCTTAAGTACCAGTCTGTTAAAAGGCAACTGCACTGTGTTCATAATTTAGCTGTATGACAAAAACTTATCTAATCTGTCTACCTAGGATAATACACATCTTTCTATTGTTTATACCTCTGTTTTAGCATGGTTGCTTCTTTAGTTTATTCTTTAGCTTTCCTAATTTATTGACTTCAAAAATATGTTTTGAAAAAGATCAAGTCTTCCAGCCACAGAATTTTTTTTAACACAAATGCTTAAAATGAGAAAGTTGCACTATTTATAAAGACACAAAACAGAACTTGAATCCTTTCAATCCAACTAAATCTAAAAACATGTTATATATATATATATGTGTATGTGTGTGTATGTATATATGTTAGATCTAGTTATTTAGCAGCGTTCTCCATTCTTCAGGAAAAGCTTTAGAACGTGAATCAGCGCGACTCATCCTTTTAAAAAAGAACTTACCTCAGAGCTTCGAAGGGTATCTAATCGCCTTGATTGAAATTACTAGTCAAGAAAAATGTGGTGCAGACAGGATTTTCTTCATTCAGCACTGCCACTTAATTATTCAACTTGGTCCAACACATGCTGTGACCACAGAGGTTATCATCATTTATTTTTATTTGAGGTTGTCAGGAGTCTTCATTCTGGAAAAAATGATTTAATGCACAAAACTCACTTAATGCTGTCAAAACTCTGCTGATATTTTTTACAGTTTATCTTTCTTAGTAAGATGCTCTTCTCTGATATATTCATTCATTATTGATGGGTTTTGATCATTAAGGGACTCCAAAAGTGTTTATGTGGGCATCCTCTGGGATTGGTTGCTCTCATCCCTGAGTTATGGCTTTATGATAGCACTTAACCATTTTACCAGAGCATTCAAACAATGATTGTAGCCATAGGAAGGCATCTCTCGGTGTGTGTAGAAGGGTAAATTCAGTATGAGTGAAGGACAGAAAGAAAAAAGCAGCTACATCTCTAACCTCTCTATTTGACTGAAAGCTTTTGCCTCCCAGCAAGGAAGTCTTAAGATTGAATCCCAGCCGGGGACATTTCTGGGTAGAGTTTACATGTTCTCTCCGTGCTTGCGTGGGTTTTCTCCGGGTACTCCGGTTTCCTCCCATAGACCAAAAACATGACTGTTAGGCTAATTGGTAACTCTAAATTGTCCCTAGGTGTGAGCAAGCGGGTGAATAGTTGTTAGTTTGTGTCCTTGTGATGGACTTGTGACCTGTCCAGGGTGTCCCCCGCCCCTCGCACTGTGACTGCTGGATATGGGCACCAGTGACCC
>JAVKLF010000001.1:13492767-13506230 GCA_034783495.1 Millerichthys robustus
TTTATTTATTTATTTATTTATTTATTTATTTATTTATTTATTTATTTATTTATTTATTTATTTATTTATTTATTATTCAGGGTCATGTCAAACAGTAGACTAAGTTGCCAAAAATGTTAAGATCAAAATGCGTCTAATTAGTAGCATAAATTCAAAGACTGATCAAGGTAACATCTAAGGTGCATGCATGTGATGATGATGATGATGAGTCTTTTCTTTTTTTTTCCTAATCAATAATGCAGCAAAGGTCACACTCACGCTGATATTTCATGCAGAATCACAGCAGAGTAGTTTCCTGGTAAACTGTTTAAAAAAATAACAATTTACTCACAGTGGGGGTGAGTGACCTTTTACCATCAAGCATGAAACACAAATTCATTGATCCTGCTCGCATCTGAACTTTATTTTACTGTCCATAACCTTCCCATCGCTCTCTAAAATAAAGTACACAAAAAAACTCTCACCAGGTCAGATATTTCAATGTTGTGCCGCATCATTTCAGTAGAAATCCCACCTTATATGCAGCAAGTGACAGCTGAGTCTGTGCCAGCTGAGTATAATAGTATTAGATGTGCAAAAGGATTAAGTGTCTATTACAGATTTATCAGAAGCTGACTGAAAAGGCCAAAAAATAAGAAATCCCCTGCTGAATGTGACATTAAGGTTTAAATGCAGTCCAGATAGCTCAGGAAAAAAATCTAAATCTCACAAAAAAGGGTCCAAATCAGGTGTAAGACAAGGCTACTGGAAAGTGGCATGTCTTATAAAGCATCAAATGGATGAGAGATGGGAGATAAAGATGAAAAAAGAAAAAAAAGCTCTAAATTCCTGGTGTGTCACAGCATTAGTTTCAATTTAGATTCACATTCTAACCTCATTTTCTCTGAGCTTCAGTTACATTTCTCCTAATTTCCAAACGCAATGATGCAAATGTTTAGCAAGGACAATAACATTGCTGCACTTAATCATTTGGACTGCACACAATGTTTGCTTTTGTGTCTTCCCACTCAGTGTTACAGCCAAACTCTGCCAACTCATGCAGCTACTGACATTTTAGCTAATTGAGTTGAAGGAGAAAGAAGTTGGAAAGTTCTAATAATGCTGTGATATTTGCTGCCACAGATACAAGTGAGTCTGAACTTCAATTTCTTGAAAATAAGATTAATATAAAGTATATATTTTTAAATGTTCAGTATGATTATATCATGGATTTTACACAAAAATGGTGACTGGTCTTGATTTAGCTTTAAATATATATATATATATATATATATATATATATAAGTTTTGATTTATTTTAAAGTGAGTTATGATTCAATGAAATGGGGATATTACTTTAGAGACACCAACTCAAAGTTTGAGACCTTATTTTCACTGTCTGAACAATAAATTGATTACATTAGGACTGCACAAGATATTTAATATTTTCCTCAATCATCCTCTTTGTTATCTTTGCTAAATAACACGGTTTTATGCTTTAGCAGTTAGGTCACAATCATCTAAATTGATTGTAGATGTTTAGGATGGACAAAATTAGCTCACAAAGTAATTAAATTTGTGTTTGGTTAAATATTAGGTTAATATTGGTTAAATATGTATTTTTCTAACAATACATCTTGGCAATAAAATCTCATACCATTAGATTGGAAAGTCTGTTTCCTTTAGTGCCACATTTGTTAGGAAAATTCATTAGTGGGTTGTGTTCATGAAAAACTGGCACTGACTCTCATTCTGTGTTGTTTTTTAGATGACTAAAGTCTAAAGAAACAACCTGGCACATCCTCCTCATGCTGATCAGCAGCTTGGTCACACTGCTGTGGAATCTGATCCAAACAGGTGTTCAGCTTGTTGAGGTCAGGACTGCAGGCAGGCCATTCCAACCTCTTTACTCATTCTCAATATACTCAACCCACAAATGCTTTTGTTTTTTTTTTTTATATTACGGCACCATTTAAAAGGAAATAAACAGTTTTTTAAAACTGTTCACAGCCCAGAAACATTGGTACAACAAAGACAAAATCTACTATATACTGTAAATCTCCTTATTTGTTGTGCTCTATTTAGATTATAGACATCTAGTTTGTGCATTTTATTTATTAAGATGGTTTTCAGTATTTGTATTGCATATATACATATATGTTAACAGTTAATTTTAAAAAGCTGCTGAAAGAAGGATACAGATTCTTATTATCTGTAGGAAGCATAAATGAGCTTCATGCCTAACCACTCCCATGGCACTTCATGAAAGAGCACACTTTCTTGCTTCTGAACATTAAGGTTACGAGTTAATTGTCTCGCACGGATTTGTCCGGCATGACTGTAATTCTGCAAGGGCTGAGGATAAAGATCTGTAGACTGGAATGGAATAATTAGGACAGCTCCAGTAGCTCCGCTCGGAAATAAATGAGAGGAGTTTGGGATGGTTGTGGTGTCAGCTTACTGATATTGAATAAAAAGCGCTAATGAGTAAAGTTGAGGGGCACATTCAGACTATGTTTAATCAGAAAGCGACTGGATGCTTGTTAAGTCTTGTACCATGATATGTTCAAATGGGAGAAACATGTAATTAGGAAGCCTGAACAGAGAACATAAAGTCCAGTCGAGCAACAGCAGCAGCGAGGTGACGGCTGAGATGTCTGTCAAAGTGAGAGAAACAAAGAAAAAACTCATTCCAGGCAGGTGACACTGAGAGTGGAGTAAAATGAGAAAACAACAAAGGGACCTTCCTCTTTTCCTGACATAGAAAGCCCCTTCTGTCTGAAAACAAAAAGAGAAATTTGACCGCACAGGGCTGTATGGTAAATTCTTTAGCTCATAGCACAGACGGTACAGAGGATGCTGGTTTTGTAGCGCAGAACAAAAAGTTGTAGCACCAACGTAAAATATTTGTTACAATCTCGAAAACCAAACGCAGTAATTGTGGGAATTGTTGTAGGACAAGGGACACCAATCTTTTTGAGGACACCTCTGCCGCAGACAAAAAGAAAACACTCTCACTTTCCTTGCAGTGGCCCTAACGTCAGCAAACAATGCAGCGATTCCAAAAGGAGGAAAGATTCTTCAGCTTCCTCGTTGCGTTCTTGTCACACAGCAACATGAATAAAAATGCACCAGAAGAGCCTCTGAGGCCCTAATTTGCAATTTAGCTCTAAGAGAAAAAAGTCCTGCTGCATTGCTGAATGTGTTCACACAGGAAGTTTTGTGGCTTAACAATCCCAGGATACAGAGAAGGAATGTTACTTCAGGAGCAGGTTTATTGCTATTGCAGAAGCTTTTCCGTCTGATGGTTTTAACATTTTAGCAAAAGCTAGGACAGAACCTGGGCCCCACTTTTTAACTGCAAACACTCTCTTATCGTTTGTCCAGCTACGTTACAGTGACATGGATGGCTGGAGTTATTTCTGCTGCCTCGAGGTCAACAAAAGGCAATGAAAAATACAGACAACTATAAAACCAGCAGGACAGAGAATCTGATGATATTTTCACAGAAAAACATTTGTCAGTAACTGAATGCAGACATTCAATGAGTTGGTCTACTTTCAATTTTCTAAAACTTGTAATCTTTTCAGTACAAATTGCTGTTTAGAGTGTTTTCATTTACATGATATAAACAAAAATGTCATCAAAATAAAAGCCTGGCTTATTTATTTTTAAGGAAGGCATGTCGCCTGCTGCCTTTTATGTCAGCGTTTTAGACTAAGACTATCTTATGTTAAGAAATAATGGAAGTGTAGCCATTTTAGTCAAACCTTCAAAATCATCTTTAAATTTAATTAACTAGCTTTTTGCAATCTCATTCAATAGCGCACTATTTTTGCATGATCTTGAAGTTTGTGTTGAATCTAAGTTACACTACATAGACACTACATTTTAGCCAAATATATTTAAGATTTATTGACTTTTAGACATTTCTGTGTGAGCCAAGGTTAACTGGCTACGATGGCCAACTGGGGTGACAAAGGTTTTTCAGTTGTAACGACAACAGTTACTTTTTGAGACTACAATTCATCCAGTGGATTATGACATATTTTGCAAACAGACAGACAGTGTTGACTCCATCAGGTAATGCCAAAGTTGTAACTAAATGTTAAGTCCTTGAAGGTTATGATGGAGACGATGTTTAGTTATTTCATGTTTTCGCCAATTAATTTAAAGCTTGTTTGTCTGCAGATATTTTTCCTCCATCTCTCTGTTTATGGAGGGTTACGTCAATGACTGACTGTTCAACTTGTCTAGATATTCAGACAGGACACACTGCATTACTTGATGTGTTAAAATGTAGGTGTGTGTCAAAACACAAACACATCTTCAAAGATGCAATTTTCACCCTAAATTTTTTTTACCCGTGTCACATGTGCTTGTCAGTCATTGACAGGAGAGCTTTATTTATTTATTTGAATGATGTGACTCACTTCACAAACAAAACCAGTAAATGGAGCAAAAGATTTTTTCAGCTTGAGGCAGCATACTGCAGAAATGAGTTCTGGAATAATGATGTGAGTTTTTTTGGGTTTTTTTTGTCTGCTCCCATTTTTGGTCCTGACTGATGATTTTAGTCAGTACCAGGTGCTGCTTCATCTCGTTGGGATGATGACGATATGTGTGTGTGTGTTTGTGAGTGAAGGTAGTGATTCACCCCTCTCCCAGACACAGCGATAATGATTTCGTTTTTGAGCAGCGCAGGTTGGCAGTGACGCAGGTTGCCATGGTAACAACATGCAACGGACAGCGAAAAATGACCGTGTAACGCCGCAGACCTTCTGACAGCCATACCCCACATCCAGTTTTTGGGTCAGACAATTCACTGCTTTTGTCTTGTGTCTTTTTACTCACACAGGCACACACACCTCAGTGATGCCTGCAGAACATAAACATACAAACCAGCACATTTTGCCGAATCAGCATCTAAACAAGATTTCTTCATTTCCTCCAAGAAAAAAAATTCTCCTCTCTGCTCTCTACAATGATGTAAGCTCTATTCGTCTTGCTGTTTGCTTGTTTTCTTAACTGTCAGTGTGTCTTGTTCACGTCACAAGCAACAGTCAGAATTTGACAAAATGCTGAGGAGAAAATGTTTGCAGCCCTCAGAGCTAATCTCGATGCAACAGTTCTTTTCAGTTCAATTGCTCTTGAAAACAATTATTTTTAGAAATTTGTTTGCATCACTTAACATTTAGCTATTGAGAATGTCAGAAGGTTGATGAAAAAGTTCAAAACAATTTAACCGTTGAATTATTTATGAAAAGTGCGTTGGCATCACCACTTTAACTGTAAATACATTTTTATATCTTTTAGTTTTGGACGAAGAAGGCAGTTTACGATCCATCTAAAAGATTCATCATATTTAAATATAAAAGTGTAACTGTAAACTTATTTTGGATTCAACTTGATCCATTTGACAAAATGCTTTGTTGTGTTTTAATGCTTTGCTGCTAGAACAAAGCATTTTTTCCCATTTTAGGACAACAAAAGGACTTATTTTATTCCATACTATTCTAAATAACCAATTGAGTAAAGGTTGAATAAACTGAAAATAAAAGTTATTGGTGGAACTGCTGAGCGAGAAAAATCTCTTTTGTTTCAGATTTTTTTTTAGACTTTACAGTTTTTCTAAAATCAGCAGCAGTCTGAAACAAATCTTTAGTGAAAGCTGACACTGTTTTTTAAACGTCACCAAGGCAACCTGAACTAACAGCTGAAAGACATTTTATAATCAGCAACATCTTTCCTATCTGTTCTGTTTAGATGCTTTCATAGATTTAAACTTTTTTAACAAATGGACTATTTTGACTATTTCTGCCTTTTTTACATCTACCAACCTCCTGGCCTCTGCACTAACTTCAAGACAGGTGCACAGTTGTATACTACATTGTTTTTACTATATTTCTTAAAGTAATTTGAGCATGAAGTCAAGAAAAGTATTTTTCACTAATCACTAAACTAGCTCTTTTGTTTGAGTTTCTCTGCACGTCAGTTTCCAAAGGATCTCGCTCAGTCAGTACTTTTTTCAGTTGTATGTCAGCCAAAATAATAAACACAAGGACAGATCAGCAGAAACATATGTCTTGGCGTGGCACTGGACCATGAAGTGAACAGGAAAGAATAATAAATCTAACTGGATGTCTTCTAAAGCTGCTCACACTGAGCCTGTGCTCACTCACCAAGAATAACCCTCTCACAGGTTAATTTAACATACAAGCTAACAGTTTTTTACTTTTTATGTTTGTGCAAGATTTAACTTTCTCTTTTTGTGGCTTTTTTTCCACTGACTCCTACACCTTAAGCTTTACACGAGATTTTACAGCTCTGAGTTCTGACAAAACTATTTTTATAAAAACTGAATCAGTTTTCCTTCTGTACTTGTGGAATTTAAGTAGACAAACTATTCTCAGATTCAAGTCCATAAATATTCAGCTGGCATAACCAAAAGGCAGTGAAGTAAGTCAACAATTTAGTCAAGTGTTGAATTGAACAAAACTGTTCAGTTGATGATTGTCATTCTCCAATTGTAGCTCTACACTCTCTGAGCAGTTCTGTGCAGGAAATACTTAGAACTAAAGTATCCCTGATTCAGTCTGTGATGATTCAATTTAAAATGAGGTGCATCCACAAGTGAAACAAAGCATGCTGAGGGTGAGAGAGTGTGGGAGAGGAAAATGTTGCCAGGACCATTTGAATATTGGGAATAATTAGAATGAGTGGTAAAAAAAGGACTTTGCAGAAATCTGGGTACATAATAAATAACAACGAGAAGAAAAAAAACACTTACTAAGTGAGCTATTATTCAAAATATAGCCTACACAAAAACGGTGCATTTTGTCCTGATTTAGGCAGAATTTTTGTGGCATTAGTTTGTTTAATTGTGTTGTTGGAAGTTGTGTGTTTGTGCACGTGGGAGTTGCTGATTGCTGTTGGTTTGTTTAAGAGCATCGACTCAAAACTGTAATAAATTTAAGTGGTCTGGTGTGTCTCTGCTGCATTCAGCCCAGGAACTGTGGAATACGGAAGAACTGATATAAAAATGAATGCAGGAGCATTTTCACACCTGAGTGTGAAAATGTGCTCATCTACCAGAAAATCTGGGGGAAAAAACCAAAAACCGTTTGTGCCTCATACACACAGATACACACAAAATGTATTTCTAAATTATCTATTTCTCATATTTCTGTGTTATATTCTTAGATAATTTATTTATATTACAATTCTCCTCTGCCTTAGTATTCCTGCTCAAAAGTCCATCTTTTTGGGGGGATTATAAACCCCCACACACACATCCGCATAGAGCTGACTTTAGCACAGCTACACAACAGCAGAGCTAAGAAGACAGCAGCATCCTGGCTCAGTCCGGATCGGCAAACGATCAATTGATGCGTCAATAAACCTCAATCTGTTCTATTGCCTCTCCAGCTCACTGCTTTCTCTGCCTCCTCCCTTTGTCACTGTTATCCATTGTGCAGCAAATGTTGCATGAATGCAGCCAGACATGCTAAATGATATTGGCATGCATCTCTGCCAACTCTCATACATATTCAGGAAAACTGTGGACTTTGTCTCTCGGCTACTTGAGAGTTTGCTTTTTGAGCAGCAGGACTAAGTGTTGATTGACGGCTAAAGCCTCGTTAACATAGATCCTGTCATACAGATACTGCACTGCCAAGAAAAAAGCTGCGCTGATGCAGAGCACACTCTCTCTTCCTCTCTTTCCCTCCCTCTCTTTCTCTCTCTCTCTCTCTCTCTCTCTCTCCCCAGCAGTGAGGACCTTTCCGGGCCAAGCAGCGGGGCCTTGAGAGGCAACACACTGTCTGAGCAGAAATATCACACTGACATCTTGTACATGTTTACACAGTAAAAATGTCTGCGTAGGCAAATCCCAAAGGTGCGAATGCTCACGGCTCGGTCCAGTGACTCCAATTTCATCACTTTTAATTTAAGAAAAACAGGAGAGAAAAAGACTGCAGTATGTTTAATGGCGCTGACTTACCAAGACATTTTTACTCCTCCTAATATTGATGCTTGGTCAGGTTCCCTCACTAAAAAAATATAAAAACAAAAGAAATATTTCTAATTTATCTCTTTCTCACATTTCTGTGTTCTTGGTCAGGTTCCCTCAGAGTCACATGTTGATAGTTTACAATATGTAAATATGTTTTATATACTTGAGTGTGTTTATATTGGTGATTAAAAGAAACTAAAGAAAAACCAACAAAATTCTATTAGTAAAATAAAACAAAAACACATCAACATGATGCGTTTTAACCCAGCCACCACAGAAAACAAAGGGTTTCTTTCGTGCCGGTCCCAAGCCCGGGTAAATGGTGAGGGGTTTTTCGGGAAGGGCATCTAGTGTAAAACATTTTTCCATCAGGTGCAGCTGGGCTGGAAAAGCCTTCACTGCAGCATCCGTCTCTGTCATGAAGCTGCAGGTGGAAACATTCACATGTTTCTCAGAAACCAAAAGTCACTGCAGCTTTTTCTGCCAGAGCTCTGTGGAGTTTCTTCTCTTCAGCTTCCAGAAGCTGACAGGTTTCCTCACACAATCATCACTTTATCTCAGCCTCACATCACTTTTTCTATTCTGGACATACAGGGCTGCAAACTGTTGCTCTGTATCTCTGAATGAACTCTGCCTTCTGCTTTGTCTTTTCTGCCACAATAAACCCAGTTTTATCTAGAATATGAATTTACACAGACAATCTGGGAGAAAGAGGGGTGAGGTCGACTTTAATTTGACATAAAAGCAGTCTTATACAATACAAACTTCATACTTTTAGTACTTTGTTTTAGGTTATGTCTCTGTTAACAAAAAAAAAAACAATATATTGCTGGTAATTTATTTAGTGCTGCTAAATAAATGTATATTGGGGCACCCGATGCGGTGACAGCGGCCTATAAGATGCTTACATTCAGTTGTACAACAAAAACTACTAAATAATGGATACAATGATTTTTATTTTACCCTTTGTATTTACTGATTTTTTTCTTTTCTGTTCTGTTGCTCAATCTATTAAAATATTCAGTTTTAAAGCTAAAACTGTACCTTCTTCCATCTCTTTTTGCTGTTCTCCCCTCTCCTGTTGGTCTGTTCCAGTCAGACACACCTGGATCAAACGGTCTCCTTCCTCCCACTGTATCATTCACTGTGTTCCCTTCCTCCCATGACAGTTTGTCTTTGTTTCCTGTGACAGAAGCCTCAACATTTTTTGTCTGTAAGTCTCTTTTATTTGCTTGATTTGATGTTTGACGCTTTTTGGTGCTTTGTTGACTTTTCCAGAGCCTCAGGATGCCTGATCAATAGATTTTTCTGTCTGAATAGATGATGAATGTTGGAAATTATCGCCTTGAGTCAATTTGGGTTCAGATTGTCTTGTTCTGTGTTACAGAACAAACTAGTTTTGTATGGGCTCCAATTTTCTGCAAGTTCAAGGCAAGCAGCTCCATGGACAAGAGTGGCAACTTGCTCAGCTTTAGTGGAGGGGGTGTCAGAGGAATGGCAGTGAGATGATGCGTAAGAGCTTTGTTTTCTTTTTTCGGCTGTGCAGTTGCAGTCCCTCTAAACCCACCTCAGTTTTAAGCTTCTGTGCGAGCACAATCTCTGTTATCCCCTCCTCCGTCCTGCTGCACACTCTGATCATTACTTTTTCCAAAACCAGAGCAATTTTTTTTTTTCAGCAACTGAAATCGGTGTACAGCCTTTTTTTTTTTCCTCATTCAGTGCAGCTTCCATTTTGAGCTTTGGGCTTTGCTTAACTCACTGAGAGATTGAATGAGATTGAATGTGGCTTTTGTGCTTTTCCACCTCACAGAGAAAAGCACAGGCTTGTAGGCCACAGCAGGGCAGAGAAGAAGATTGTCCATTTGCGAGTCATTTAAACTTTTTAGCTTGCACTTTTGTCCAAGATTTTCCAACACAATGTTCACGGGACAGAGGCATTCTGAAAACATCAAGAGCTGGATGGATTCTGATTGTGTTATTAAGTTGGAGAAATCTGCACCAGCAGCACTGTTTGCCAACATTAAAATGTCAAAAAAAAAATCAAATAGAAGGTTTTTGTGTGACTGCAACATTTGGTGACAACATTTATTTCTTTTTCATTGTAAAAGTTTAGTTGCTATTACATTTCTAAATTGAGAAATACATTTAGGACTTCGGCTCAACTCTGAGCTTGACTTTAAGCATATAAAAAGTTTTTATGTCCACTGTTGATGAGCAAATCCAGTCTTTGTTTATGCGCTGATAAGTGATTCACATGTCTCATTACACAGCATTATAACTATAGGTTTCATTAAAAGGAAAACACACTTATTGATTTGTGGAAACTGTTTTTACTTAGTGATGCTCTTTAGGTTTAATTGTGCAATAAGATGAGTAGCAGGAGCTCTTGTGAGTGGTATAAGACTCCTGGCCTTTTATGTGGGAGACACAAGCTTTTAGCCAAACAAGACAGAAACCTCTAGCCTGCTTCTACAACAAAAAATTACTCTCAGTAATTCTAGGAAAACTTAATTAGAAGGATTTTACCTTGCAATTTTTGTATAAATTTAAAATAAAATCCTGGTGGTACATAGCTCCTTAAGTCTTGTTAATTACATTTGCTGTTATGCAAATAAGATGGTGACATTTCTGCTGCACTGATGGCTCCTCCTTTGGGCCACCTCATGGTGGTTCTTACTGCACCATGAACTATTATTTCTAGTTTCATCCATCACTGGAGTCAAACAGCTGTCTAAAAATTAGATTAAAGGGAAAATGTTTGCATGAAAAACATCCAAGCCTGTCGCCAAAAAACCTTGTGTTCCAGACTTTGATAGCTTTCATGTTCTCAATATGCACATTACACATGTGCTCCTTAGGCTCCGTGAACCTCGTGGCTTCCTGTAGGGTCTATTAACGTACGTTTCTGTTGTCTAATATTCAAAATGAGCTCACACCAAACATTTCAAAGTGCTTCTTTTTTGAAGTGGCGAGTAATCAAATCTAAAGGCCCTCCACCGTTCTAAGTGGACATAATTCTGAGGTTTCAGCTGCTGGCCTATATTTTCATCTGTGCCTTGCTCAGATTGTATGTATACACAATGTTCTGTTCCCACTTTGCAGCCTCTGTTTCAGCCATTCATTGCTGTGACTGTTTGCAAAGGTCAGGCTGACCACCACAAGACAAGAAATGATGCACGACTGCTCCGTGGACTTCCTGACAGAGATAGTGGCGATTACCTTCAAGGTTTTACTTTTTTACCTTTGACTCCACCTGTTTTTGAAACATTTTCTAGGAGTTAAGAGTGGTTTTTCTGTGTGACTTTAGTTTACAAGGTTTGTTTTTTTTTTCAAATCTTTAAAAATAAAAAAATAATAATAATGGTGAACAGTTCACAAGAAAATCTAATTATATAAGTGACTGGTAAAACTTTCCAATAATCAGTTTTTTTAGGTAGCTATTTTCCAAATAATAAGAGATATTTACCCAAAAAAAAAACATGTTTCCAGTTTGACTTGAAAAATTGTCATGCTTTGGATCTTTGTTATGGATTCTGGCTTTTAAGTTCTGTTCTGTTTTTATGATCATCGGACTAGATGTCCTCCTAAGTCCACATTACCACTTTCTGTCATACCACCTGTGTTCCTATAAGTAATCAGCATGCCTGCTTTTGCTCTTTTTGAACGTAACACCCCTGCCTTCCTCAGGTCTTTGCCATTTCTTCTGGTTCCACAGTTATAAAAGTGCTACTGAGCTCTTGAAAACTGCTTCATCTAGGTTCTGCTACAACTCCCCAAATGTGACAAAATTATTAGGTTCTTGTTTTAGTCTGCTGAGAATGTTTCAAAAGGAGCACATAAAAATACTAAAATGAGAAAGAAGTTAAAACTACAGGCCATCTTTCAAAGGGACCGCTGAACTCGACATATATTATTAGGACGATGGCAGTCCAACCTCATTTTGAGCTAACTTGTAAAGTTTTATGGTTGCATTTTGTGCCATTGTTCTAATAAAATCCTAACAAAATCTATCCCCAGGTAGAGCAAAGCAGAGATATAAAGTTCTTAATACTGTCTTTTGTGGTCCTTCCCACTGCAGTTTCTGTCTCCCAGAGTGAATTTCACTTAGAAAGAGCAGCAGAAAGGAGGGAAAGCAGCAATGAAAGTGCACAGACAGGGTCTCCAGGCAACATTTTGCTCTGTAAAAGAGCAACTTCCATTTTCAGAACACTTCAAACAATCAGGATTTGCCACGGGCATGAAAGCATGAAAACTTTTTTTTCTTCTAGTTCTCTACTTTGAAATCCTTAAACATTTGAACTTGACCCAGGATGTAAAATAAAATACCAGCAAAGAGAGTCTTCCTCCATATTCATCCAATAAGGCTCGATTTCATTTTTTAACAAGCGTAAAGTCTATACGAAGGTTTGTTACTTCATATAATAGCATTTTTTATTCAAAATGTATAAGAGTCTTATAAACACTAATAAATAAATAAATCATATTTTTTATTTTATATATCTGCATTCTTGTTTCCAATTACCTTTTAAACAGTAAACTGCATTATTGTATGCTCATACACCAAGTCCTAGTTGTTGCTTTGTAATTTTGTAATATCTGTTTTCTGTGTTTGTCTTACACCCAGCTCATCAGATGCACAATAATTGTGTACAAAATTGCACTCTCATTTCCAGGCAGTCCTTCAAAGATTCAGCAGTAAAAAGCTTTTGGCCTTTTACCTCCAACAACCCTCTGACCTTTTAAACAACCTGCGATAGTTTCTAAGTAAGCGTTAAAAAGGACAGAATGACAGTTTTATCATGGCAGGTGTCAGTCAAGTTTTGTAAACAGCAGACCCCTGTGGGTGACCTTATTCTGAAATGTCGCCGAAGAAGGAAATTATGTGTTGTTTTGCTGAGGCTAACAAACACAGCTCAAAGTGCTGCTGAGTCCTCGCAACAAACATTACGGTAGATTCTCATCAGTATGAGTTTCATCTAAAAGTTGTACCTGAATAAGTACAGTGATGTTCCAAACAGTGAAAATGTGATCTCAACGTATGTTGAAAGAAGTCACATCAAAAATTCTGTTCTTTATTTAGGTTCAGCTGTGATTAAGAGATTTTGTTGAGCACTTTAAAGGTTTTGCTTGTCAATAATTTTCTTTGTTTCTTCTTTTTTGGTGGAGGGGGGTGGGTTTCTTTTTGGACGTTTTGTTTTTTGGGCGAGCAGTGCTTGTTGAAACGCTCAAGAGCTGGAGGCAAAAGCAGCTGAGAGTGAAAGAAAATGAAGAGGAGCAGCAGGAGGAGGAGGAGGAGGAGGAGGAGGAGGGCAGGCTGAGCATGCTCTGTAATGCCCCAAGCCCAAAACGAAGCTCGGCTGACCTTGAGGGTGTCGTTTCTATCGATCAACAGACAGAAGCTGTGTGTGTGTGTGTGTGTGTGTGTGTGTGTGTGTGTGTGTGTGTGTGTGTGTGTGTGTGTGTGTGTGTG
>JAVKLF010000001.1:13554925-13568196 GCA_034783495.1 Millerichthys robustus
GGAAAGCAGATGTAATACGAGGGCAGAACATTAAAGTCTTAATTAGCACAACAGTCCAGCTTTGAAAAAAATAAATTCAATGGAAAGGAAAATAGAAATAGAAAAAGTGAAGATTCGACTGTGAGGCTCGGATGAGCAGGTTGTATAGCTGCTGTTTGAATCAAACCTTCTACGGTACCCATCTGTCTTAATCTTTTCTTAATCTTTTGCCTTAAAAAAACTTCTTATAAAAAAATCAGCACTGGCTGAATGCTAAATGAAATCGTGTTTGATGTGCAGCAACACTAACGTAGATATCAGTTTAGTCTGCACCACTAATAATGTAACAACATTAATGAGACATTAGTGATGTCTTTGTATCGACTTTGTTTAAAATTGTCTTGAGCAGGATCTCCATAAGTGGATCTTCAAACTGAAAACGTGTGAATAATGAATATAGCTTTATCACTATCTAATTGTACTTGAATTAAAGTTATTCTTTCTTATTCATATCGTTTTTTACATTTTCAGAAATCATAAAAGCAGCAGAAATGTTTAAGAAAAGATTCAAACTAATCTTACCTTGTGCTTGTGTTCATGTGTGTGGAATTACTGTAGTATTTGCGACTTGACTGTTCACCAAGCTGGGTTTATTGATAGATTTTTTTTTTTCATGTTTAATTTATTTTTGGCTTCAAACTGGACCCTATGGCTCCTCACTTTCTCTGGTGTACTGCAGCTCCTTATCAATTTACACCATGTGGTTAAAACAATCAGCCTCCTTGTTGACCAATATTACCATTTTCATTTTGTTTCCAGTAAAAATCAAGTCTATAAAACATTTTAAATTCAAAATTTCCTCAGCTCAACTAGACCATGCTTTGTGAGGGTTTTTTCCACTGAGGGTGTTGCTCTGCACCTTTAACTTTAATACTGAGTTAAAAGCCAGTGAGTACAAATAAATGTGTTTTTGGGTGAAATATATGTTTCCACAGAGCCCCACGTCAAAAGAGATGAACTAGCTGCTCAACCTTTACTCATAAAACATACTGATAATTCCAGTCTTTTAATGCTTGAAATAAGTTAAATGCTTTTGTAAATAAAAACCAAGAAAATTTGGATATGTATCAAAATTGCTGTTGTTTTTGTCTTCAAGTCATAAAATATATATCCATCCTAAAGCAAAGAAAATGTGTCCTAAGTCTTTGTTCTTTATAATTCTTCATTCTTTAATAATTCACATTCTCTAAATAAAGAAGCAAGAACACACTCATAAAAAGGTATGTTTCTGCGATGGCAAAAGAAATCATTTGCTCATTTTGATGGAAGCCTAAAAGAGAAGTTGAGCTGTCTAAGTGGATTTTTCATTACTGGATGTAATAGGGCAAAGAAAATTACAGCTGCTAAGGCAGGAGGGACATTAGGATTGCTCATGTACTTTTTCCATGGATATTTGTAATTGCCAAAAAGGTTCAGTGGAGATAGATGAACATTAGATGAATTATCACAGCTCTCTGTTTCATGCATGTGCTTTGCCCTTCTTGTTTCAACCCCCTTCAGTTCCCTGCTATCAGCAATTTAGAAACTTGCTGCGAAATGGAAAAAAAAATTTTGGCTTAGAACTAACAAAGAATGGAAAAACTTTTATAATTTGGCAAATGTTTGAAATGGAAAGCTATTAGGGCAGCCAACCACTTTCTTGTGCTGTTTTTGAAATATATCAATTATCTTGTTATCCGGCATTAAAAAAAAGTCTTTTATAGACTCAAAAACTATGACTTTCTAAAAATAATCTGTTGTCAAGCTGTTCAATGAACCCACAAAATATACAGTTTAAATAAAATATAAGCTCATAAAACATTTTTAGAAGTTTCTCATAAATTTCTATGTTTAGTTTAAAAAGCATTTATGAATAAATCAAATGTATACAATATGTGATGTATTTTTGGTAAATATTTTGCAAATTATCTGCTTTTTGGAAATTTTACTTGTAAAAATACTTGTTTTTTAATTATTATTGGAATTAATCATTGGCAGTACCTGAGTGTTTTGAAAAGTAATTTACAGTTCATCTGTACTTTTTTATAAACTATTTATCTACAAAAAACAAGAAAATTTTCAGTTGCCAGCATGACATACTTTCAGACTTTTGGATTTTGCCATATTTTTAGTTATCACAAGAAAACAAGATTTACTAAGATAACAAATACAATAAATCTAAAAAAAAATTTAGCACAAGGTAAAAAATTGAAAATACATTTGTGAGCATGTCCTTTTATGGTTTTGGTAGACTCCAGTATGACAAGGATCTATAAAAGAAGTTTTGATTTTGTTTTTGTAAGCAAAAATAACTATAAAATAAAGAACTTCTTGCTTTCATATAAATAAAATTGAATTTCATTTGTTACACTCAATCACTATTTGTTAAAAAAGATTTTAAAAAACAGTTAAATGAAATAAATAGTTGTTAAAAATAGTTTAAATTTTGAAAAGTTATGCATTTTTAAACATTGGGTTTTTCAGTTGTTGGTCCATACAAGCTAAAAATCTTAGCAATATTTTCTTTTTTGCCATTACAGCTTCTTAAGGTAAAAGAGTAAGTAAATGTATTTTGACAAATATTGCCACTTTCCCTTCAATTTTAAAGTAATTTGATATGGTGGAATAATATTTTGTATTATGAGGACAGAACCCCATCTCTTTTCATTTACTCTATCACTCAATATTTATTCCACTTGTATCTTCCTTTGGGTTACTTCTTTCCCCCATTCTTGTCCAGCCCATTCACCATATTCTGCTTCATTAGAACCTAACAGGTCATCAACATGCATGGCAGGGTCCTGATTTAAATGTTCAACTTGATTAGGTCCTAATGAATGAGAGCAGTTACCTGAATGGAAGCGCACAATGTGGTGTAAGGTAATAATGAACATGTGGAAGAGAAAAAGAAATGTAAACAAGTCATAGGATCAAATGTAGCCTACATTATAACCTTCAATAGACAAGAGTTTGACTCGGTGTCAGAAACAAATACAGTAAATGATGGGAGAAAAAATAATGCAATGTTTTGTCTTAAAAAGACATTTCCACCTCCCTGCAGAGCTAAAACATCATATTAGCTGTCGTGAAGACTGTCTCGGGGACTATTATATGTGCAACAGTCGCCTCTGCACACAAGCTGCAGCACATTGCTGAAATGTATTAAATATTTGTCTTACTTAATATTTTTTTGATTTCACATGCTTGTTTGAATGCTGCCTAAGTGGTACGAGGCACTTTTAACATCTGTTAATGTAAGTAACCATGGTGACAAGAGCCTTTCAGCATGTGGTGCAGTTGATTGAGCTTTACAAAGGCCTTTACCATGCCTGGTGAGACCCCAAAATCCAAGAAATGATGTGCTGTCTACAGTGGGCCTTTTTTCTTTTTAAATGGTTGGTATTGAAAATATAAGATCATTCGTCGGTTGAACAAATGGGATTTGTTCTGATTAGTTTAAACCACAGAGATTTATAGTAATAACATTTACTGTAGGAGTGGAGGCGCTAACCAGAAAGGATAAGGGTATGGATTTATCATTGGCTAAATAGTGAACAGTATAGGCTGATTATAGATTAGTAAAAAAACATTGATAATATATAAGACTGTATGTAAGCTATCTAATGTATTTAAAATGCCATAAAGCTGTGTTATGAATGTCTCATTTTACAAGTAGAAAGATTTGATTTTATTTACCTCAACGTGGATGTGATCTGACCAGAATGTAATAACTGTTAATCATTGAATTAGCTAGCCAATATTGCTTCTGTAGCATATAATTTAACACCTGTGACGAAATACTACAAGCTAGTTTTGCCTGATTTATGTAATATTTACAATGTAAAATAATACATTTTAGTTGACTATAATTAGGTTTCTTTTAGACACACACAACTTGCTAAAAGACAAGTTTCATGCTAAAGTATCATGGGGTATACAGTGAACATTTTCTGACTAAATATTTTTTTATTACTTATGACAGCACTGACAAATATAACTACTTTATTACTCAGTCATAATTCTTCAACTAGCCAAGTTGTTGACTGACATCAGGTCTGATTTAGATCATCGCTACTTATAATGTATATTCTTTATATCATAGCTGTTTTACATGACTGTTGAATGAAATTAATATAATTAACAAATATATAAATTTACTATAAAAAGATTACAAACAATATAAGACACAGATCCAGTTGGGCTTAGCTGTAAATCAAATTGCTTTGTCAGCTGTAAGCTGTTGCCCTCTTTAGGCACCATCTTTGATACTACACAAGGTCAGATGCTAACTAGTGTTATTTTACTCTATGAAGTGTGGTTCTGTGGGAAATTTACACACAAATATATCCACCATGTTACATATAGCTCTTTAAACAGCCTCAGCTTAGAAAAAATCTGCATAAAGAAACAAAACCTGGAAGAACTTTATTCAATGTCAACTAATAACCCACAAACAAATTAAAACATTTAAAAACAAAACATGAACCAGGTTCAAAAAATGAAGAGGAAAAAAAAGCTTGTGGCATCTCATTTATCTTTCTTTCATTTCATTCTCCTCTGGGGAAGTTTATTAAAGACCCACGCTGCCCTTGGCTATTCAATCATTTTTCAGTAAAAAGTAATGGTTGTGCTGAATGGATGCAAAGACCGGCAATTCATTACCACAATCTGAATATGAAGACCCCCATCTCTATCCTCTCATCTCAACTCTGAAGTGTTCAGTGTTACAAAGAATGTAAGTTTTTTTAACTCCAAGTTGACTGATTTAATATATTTGTAATGGATTATTATGTTAACATCTAGTTACATATTTGCTACATAGTTTTACAAGCTCCAACTGATGCAGAGGGTTTTAATCTTCTAATAGTGCAGTAACTACATTCATTAATTCATTTAATGACAAATAGAATGGCATATTGACATATAGCAGATGGGATGCATTGCTACACGAGATGATCAGACCTTCAGGTCACACCTTCTGCTCCCTAAAACTGAAGCAGAACGACAGGTTGATCACCAATTATAATCACATTTTTATTGGCAGGTTCTCCTCTCGGCTTAAGGGTAATGTAATTTTCCACTACAGTTAATTTTTCCCATTTCTGTCTACCTCTCCTGAGTTAATTTCCTCTTATGTTTCACCCTTTGCTCCAGTTCCTGGAATACTCTTTCACTGACAGGTTCAGCCTTGGTCACTATAGCTCCTCCTTTACTTGGTTTCACCATGATCGTCATGATGCAGCACATGTCCACCAACTGTTCCTGACACCTCTTCATCCCAGAGTCCAGCTCACCTCTGCGAGCTGGGTCACGCTTCAGAGCAGTCTTCTCTGAGACTGAGAAGCCCAGCAGACCTGTTAAAACTTCATTGGATAACTCCACATCCAAGTAACCAGTTCCATCAGATATTGTAGCGCAGACACGCCAAACACTGTTACTGCCGCTCAGTTTCCCAAGGAGAGTCACAATGAAAGCCTTGACCTGAATTTCAATGGTGTGGGGTTGGGGTTTGCACATCAGCTTTTCTAGCAAGCACAAATACGTAAAAGGTGCAGAGGTCAGAGTGACTGCAAGGGTGTTACTGTCGCTCCATGAAGATATTCTGTTAAGTTCTGCTGTGTTTACATTATCAGTTTTTCGTTGAGGAGCATTGAGTTTTGTGGAATTGTTGAACAAACAGGAGCCTGAGACATTTGTTTTGTTAGCTTGTTCTTCAGAAGGGAACAGAGTCATTCCTCTAGTTCTCTCAGGGTTTGTTGCACCATCTTCAACCTCTTGAAAAAAACAGTCCATGGCGTCATCCACAAAATCGCTCTCTGCATTACTAGCAAACTGTAATTTATGAGATGGCTCGGAAACTGTTGAGGAAAGAAAAGGCTTTGATGTTGCCCTTTTCAACAGGCCTGATGCTTCTTTGATGAGACCTTGATGGTCTGTTTTTACTGTGGTGGATCTGGAGTGGCCCGATCCTTTGAATGTCCCTGGTTCGCTTAAAGCACGTAGTTTAACCTGAGCAGTTGGAGATGTTGTTCCTTTAATAGTGTTGGAATTTATTGTTGTGTCCCTGTAACTGCTGTCAGAGTGTGTAGTGTTACTTTCTTGTAAAATAATGCTATCTAACTCATCCAGGGGAAGATCATCAAAGTCTTCCTCAGGGAATTCATCCCCTGCCAGTTTCTCCTCCTGACTATTTTGATGTGCTGTATCAGAATGTATAACCTCAGCAGGTTCAGAGTCTTGTTGTTCACCACTACTAGAATGGACTTGAACTGATCCAAGTCTGTTGGTTTCGGTCAAACCATTTCTGTAAGAGACGGTGGAGGCTTGACTTCTGAAAGACAAAACCAGTGGGACTATTGGGTTTAGTGTCACAACAACAACTAAGTTGGGAAACATGCATTAATCGAATACCACGCTGCTTGCTTTGCATGGGTGTATGTTTTAACTAAAAGCCAAACGTGTGTAAAAACTGACAGAAAATAACAAAATACACAGAATTATGGCACATGCATATGGCTGTACACTATACTGTGAAAAAAACAAACATTTTATTGCAATGTTATTGCTGAATATTACAATGATGAGATCGATCGTAATAAACTCAAAATGTGATTTTTTTTCTATCCACTGACCTGGATGAGTCAAGGTTTCTAACAAAAAAGCCTCTCGAAGACTGAGTTGAGATCTCCTGCAGGGTTTCATAGCCACTGTCTCGAGTTGGTCTAACCTGGAGCATTTCGACCTCACCTTGATCCTCCAGACTGGCCATCAGCTCTTCATCCCCTATCTCCAGGTCCACAATTTCTCGGTTACCTTAATGAGTAAAAAGGCATCAAAAAAGCATCTTATTTTTAAGTTAATGATTTTAAATAAGAAAAATGTTTCCAATCATTATGTGTTGTGGGTATATAACAACAGTACCTTGTTGTTGTGGTGTTGGGGCCTGTGTCTCCTCCTGCTGCTGTGGCTCTTCTTCAGGAAGACCCAGGGTTCGACAAAGCACCTTGCCCTGTTGAAGAGTGTTTAATTTAACATTTGTCATGTGAGAGATTACATGTTAGTCTTGTTTATCGTAAGCAAAGTGTATAAAAAGTAGAGCTGGATATTCTTTTGCTTGATACTGCACAGTAGGAACTAAAATCCTAGATTCATGATAACATTCAGAAAACTAAAGATAATAGAATTTTATCTTTCAGTTTACGTGATTGTTTCTTTCCACCAAGTCTTCCACCTCGCCACCCAGAATCTTAACATTTGATGGACCCAACAGCACCACACCAAGTCTGCAAACCATCTGTCCTTGTAGCTGCAGCTTTGCACCGGGCCTGCAAGAGTCAATAGCTTTATTAGAAAATTCCCAAACTGTAAAAAATTCACATATGTATACTCTTGCAAAGTTTGTTAGCAGAAAAATCACACAGTGCACATAAGGGTTTTACAGTTCAATCTTTAACCTGAGTGTTGCACTGAGCGCAGGGATGGACTGGTACTCCATGGCCTCCAAACCCTGAACCCCATCTGTTATCTGTGTAACAGAAACATGTACAAATAGGAGGGGAAAAAAATACAAATATAAAAACAGAAGTCTAAAAATGTACAATTTGAAAATTTTGTAAAAATAAATTGCTGCACTACATGTGTTTCTCAAAACTGCACATGGTCAACCTATGTATGTGTTAATACATGGGATTTGCCGATTCTAAACCACAAATGATTTGTTGCCAAAAGCTTCTCTAAACTTATGTGATTTATTATTCAGCATTTTCACTGTTGTTCCTGGGACAGAACACCTAAATATTCTTTGTTTCAAAATGGAAAAAGTGTTCAAAATTATGTAAAATTCTGACCTGTAGTAGCAGCATACGTGTAGATTTGGCCTCCCAGGGCCTCTGAGTCATTTGTGTGACAGCAGATACCTCGTCATTGCTGCAGTCTGTGCCCCTCCATTTCTGCAGCTGTCCATAAGCAGGCTGACTGATGTCCAACAATGAGTCAACCTAAAACAAGAAGTAATCTTTGGTTATGGCTCAATTTGTCTTCATAGTCATTTCTTCTGAATAAAGCAAAACATTCATCTGCCTATAGCCTCATCTCACTAAACTTCTTAAATTGCTACATATATTTTTATGTGCTTAGAAAAGCACATATAATTTACACCAAGAAGAATACGTAATACTGGACGGGTATACATAAAAAATGTGTTATTTTGCGCAGTTTGCCACTTACTCATTACATGCTGGTGCAGTTTTTTATTGTTATATTTGATGAAAATATAAAAAAAACATCACGAACAAGTGAGAATGCATTCAAATAAAATAAACAAGCCAATTTTACCTGGATACAAAAGGTACCACTAAGTTCTGTCTTCTGGGCCTGAGCAAGCCCTTCAGGGAGAATTGGATAGTCCAGGTCTCTCAGATCCGTCAGCAGCCACTGATCCAGAACCTAAAATTTTGCACCAAACAGACAAATCAGTGACTGTTAAGGTCTTTGGAAATTCTGTCATTTGAAGCAACTTCACAATGTAAATTACATGATAGTGTTGTTTGTATTTTATTGGTGTAATTTAAAATCTATAACTTTACAGCTTGTTGGTTCAATAGTAGTTAAAATAAACACTGAGACAAAACCAATGATGCAGAGAAGAATGAATTAGTCAAGAGAGAAAAAAAATCATCACGGAGTTTGGGTCGCACTGACTCTCAGTTGTGTCATCAAGTCCTTAGTTATTCACCTCTTAATAATCAGATTTAATACACGTATCTGCGTCATTTTGAAAAATGCTTTAGTCTTGTAGGACAGAAATCTGGGGACCATGTGTGACACTTGAATAACACGGTCATCCTGGAACCATAAGGAGATGATATATCTGCAGAAAATATGAAGCAATATCTTCAAATGATAGACTTCGGCCATGGAAGGACACAGCTGTTCAGGAGCAATATTTTAGTACACTGTGGCGTATGAAAGATGCGTCAGCACAAGAAAACATACCCCACATGACGCCACCACCAGCTGGTACAGCTGACACCCGACATGATGGATACATGCTGTTTACGCTAAAGATTTTTCTCTGCTAGAAATATGTTGTAATAGAAACCAGGGGTTTTCAGATCAGGAGGGGTTCTTCCTCTCTTCGAGTCCACAAATTTGCTGATCATTACCTACTACGGTGTAATTTATTCCCAGCAGTAGTAAAAGAGATAAGCGTAGTCTTGAGCTTTTGTTGTTTGAACAAAGGTTTAGTTTTCAGTGTGCTGCATATTTATGCAGAATACAAAAATACTGGAATTTCTTTTAGATCCAACAGGGGGAAAAGGACACTTCATAACAGAAATTATCAAGTTTATTCTAAGTATGTGACAACTGAAAATAATTCCATAAGGTGCTGAAATTTGGACACAACTTTGTTTCTGAATCATTTTGTAGACAAGGTGTGATTACTTATGCTAAAACACACTGCACTAACCTGTTGATTGATCTGCTGCTGGGACAAATGGCCTGCTCCTCCAGCCTCTCCTTGAAGCCACTGGACGCAGGCCTGGAGCCAGGCAAAGGGCACCTGGACATGCCATGTGGACTGCAGCCAGGCTTGGGCAGTGCTTACTACTGACTGAGTCTCCTGTGGCATCATCCTCCTCTGTTTCAGTCTGTCGCCACTACTTTGGTCCTATTATTGTTGTTGCATTCAACTGCTAAAACATACAGGCAACACAATCTTTAACTTCTGTCATGTAGCTTCTCTGAAACTGCAGTGAAACTGTTGGTTATTCATTTAAACAGTCCATTAATCCAAATTTGAAAACTCTATTTGCCATTTTATGTATCTCTATACCGGTATGTCCACAAATTGCGCAGATGCTGTTGGATGAATTAAAATTATTGAACATAAACAAGAAACCGTGTATGTGCAGAAGAGAAATAAAGACAGTGAGTGAGAACAAAAATAAGTGTTTTGAAAGAGGTTACCGTGTAGGAAGCCTCGTCCATAAACTGTGCTGGGGCATAAAGGCGCCAAAGCTGGATAACCCGCAAGATACTCAGTTAGCAACAAGTACAGAGGTATGGCATTTCGTGTTCACAACAACGAAACCTCTTGAATAAAACATTAGGTCTACAACCTAAACTGGACTGTATAACTCCTACAAAAACTCAAAACGTGAGTCTTTCAGGGGACTGGAATACACTAGAACCGCCACTAATGCAGAATGAGCTTAAACCGGAAACAGGGAGTGTCTTCTGACGTTGTAAACGCCCCATTTAATATGATTGGCATGTCCTCTAGCCAATTGTCATTTTTTCCTGGATGATTTGCTTTTCGCCCAGCCAATGAGGGAACAGTTAATCGACTCGGCAAGTCTAGATTCGGAAGAGAAGGAAGGGGACGAGGCGAGGTAGTTACACTGCAGGTTTGTGTTATGGTGATTATTCTTCCCCTTTGTTGAAACTACAGTTATTCATATATTTTTAATGTGTATCTGCACAGCAAGAAAAACACTCTACGTATGTCAAGTAATTGCTCAATTGTTTTGTTTTCTGCACGGCGCAACGTTATACAACTGGTTGGCCTGGCTACTTCAATTTATGCTCAGCCATACTGGGACAACATGGCGAAAATAGTTAGCCGCTAGCTTGAGCTCGTGTTTTTTATGGTAAAATTATATTTTGTTAGGCGTACCACTATAGGTCGGCAACTTGTCTCAGTCCCTTATATCATACGCAAGGCTGTTCTGGGATTAGTTCTTCCGACGCTTATTAAAACCTTTAAAGATACGACTCGAAGCTAGGTTGCTAACGTGTTGCTAACGTTCACCAGGAAAACTGCTAACGGCCGCCAAATCAGCCTTATGTTGCCAATCTCGACTTTCGATTTGGTCAGGGATAATTTTATCAGACGGTTTTCTTCGTAAACTGTTAGTCGTTCAGTAGACGTATTAAACATTTTAAAGAACGTTCAGGTCGACATGTCTGTCGTGTATTGAGATTGACGCTGACTGATTACCCTAATCTCCTAATGACTGTTGCACTCACTGGTCAAATCTGTTCCAATAAAACTTAACCCACCCAACCAATGCTTTTGTCAAAGATAATACTCGTCGTTTTCTGGCCACAAGGCTTAACACTTTTAATCATTAGTTTTGGGTATCAATTTGAGTACCAGAATCAATTAAAATGCATGTAACTTTTGTCATGAATAGCAGTGACGAAGTGTTCTCTTTTCTCTCTCACCCCCGCGCGATAGGTCCTAAGATCTGTTTGGTCCTTCATCTAGGTCCGCCTATCAACACGCCCTTGTTCCTGTAATAAAAACCGGTAAGTCCCGTGTGTCTTGACAGTTTCCTTAATCCATTACTGATTCTTCAACATACCACTCTCAAGTCATACAGCTTATTTTTTTAAACATCATTAACATGTCAGTAGACAGCGACAGCTTTCATGGGCTAGTTTTTTGTGTTTCTATCCTTGTTGTGACTACTTGCGTCCTAGATCAAGGGACACACTTTGCCCTTCACTCTAGCAGAAGACCATGGAGACAGAAGTTGATCAGCAGGAAGAGACCTCTTTCAGCAACACGGAGACAAATGGTAAAAACTTAAAACTTAATTGTAATGTTTTGAAAAGGTGTCCCTTTTTTATGTTTGACCACACAGAAAGCTGCAAACTAGCAGCTTTAGTGCATGCAGTACTAAGAGTCCAACATATTATGGTTTTATAAGTTGTTTGTTTTATAAAGGCATTAAAGATTTTTAAAAATTTGTTGAGAAGATTGTGCTTATTTTGAACACTGTATTTGTGCAGAGTTTTGGACAATCACTTTATAGTTCATATTGGTGCTTTCTGTTTTCCTTCTTTTTTTTTTTGATTACCATTTTTTTTGCTGAAGTCTTTTTGCACAAAGCTATCAAGGTGTTTTTTTTATCTCCTTGTGCCAGGTAAGCGCCCCGCTGAGGATGCAGATGAGCAGAAATCATTCAAGCGCTCCAGAAACTCAGATGAGATGGTTGAGCTCCGTATTCTCCTGCAGAGCAAAGTAAATTAGATCCCATTTTATGTCACATCTCATGTTAAATTCCTGTGTGATTAATTCTATATCTATTTATTATTAATCCTATGTGTTTTTAAAAAGTTACTGTTTTTGTTCTTCCCACAAAAACACTGCCAATCCCTGAATTTTGTAATTTAATTTTATGATGTCTTCTTATTTTAGTCTTTTGAACAATTTAAAGCTGCACCTGATTACTTGCATTCTAACAGACATTATACTTTACCCCATTCTTGTAGTATTATACATCTTGTATGTTTATTAATTGTAGTGCCTTGGCTTTCATTTTCTGATTTTTGTTTTCAGGTTTTAAAATATAAGTATATATGTGTATGTAAGTATTTTATTCTTTATTTTTTGCAGAATGCAGGAGCTGTGATTGGGAAGGGTGGCAAAAACATCAAAGCTCTTCGTTCAGATGTAAGCACTTTTTCATTCATTCGTCTTGCTTTCTATATTTTTCTCTTCACTGACCTCTCAGACCCAACTGCATCAATTTATAAGCAGGTTTTTGTTCATTTTATAAATAACGGTGTCCCCTCAGTAACTGTTTAAAACTAATTTATTTATTTTTTTATTATTAGTAAGCAGTGTTGTTAGCTGATGCTTTAAGGTAGTCTTCAACTCATTAGATCTAGTGAGAAATTCCTTTGGGACTGTTTTTCTATCCTGTAATATAAGCAGTGTGTTATTATGTCAGGTAAAATTGCTAAAGGCACATCATTTAAATTTTTGTGTCAATTTGTTTCTTCAATATGATAATTTATTGTAACACAGCTGTTGTGGCAACACTGACACCCCTGTTACTTTAAAATAGACAGGCACCTTGCTAAGTTAATTTTTGTGTCAGAAAAGTGGCCAATTATTAATTTTATCTCATTGCCTTCTTTTTAGTCCTGCAGTTTGTTCTTCCCTTTTTTCCTCACTGTCTCTGGTTTGTTCCCCAACACTGATCTCTTCGTATTCTTAATATGACATTACCCATTTTCCAGTGTCACAGTTTCTCTTTTTCTCTCTTTGACAAATCAATCTCTGAGAGAATCAAATTAAAGTCACATTTCAACAGTGTAGAGCCTGTATATTAAAAATGTATTCCTCTTCCCTCTCCCTTGTTTATTATTTTTACTCTTTACTTTTTTTGCCCACATCCTCCTCTGTTGCCCATGTTCTGGATGGCCCCTCCTGCGCCCGCCCGCCCACCTGACACCCT
>JAVKLF010000001.1:13587128-13599227 GCA_034783495.1 Millerichthys robustus
AACCTCAGAGGCAATGTTGGAAGCAAGGACTTCTGGGTACAACAGACCTCACAGTGTTCCTTTGATCAGAAACAGCTGTGTGCACAGAGCATCCAGGAAGGTAGTTATCTGCTGTGTGTGTAAATGTTTTTGTCTGTCTGTTGTACCATCCACACTTGAAAACTGCTTTTTTGCATATTTTTGTGTCATACTTTTTGTTTGCATGCTGTTTTCTCAGATTCACTCCAGTCCACCTGCCTACTCATTAGAGAGGGTGATGGCAGCTTTTAGGATGCGTGGCCATCTCCTGCTGGCTGAGATTGAGGAGAAGGATGAAGTCCACTGCCCATTTATTGAGCAGCAGGCAGAAAGCAATGAAAGCAGTCAAGAGAAGGGTGAGGGGGAGGAGGAGGAGGTGGAGGAAGAGGACAGTGTTATTGGCAGGAACAAATTTAGGTGAGGACCTTTAATAAACAACTTAATTAGTGGTTTCTGTGTCCATACACCAACAATAAGCTGAAGTCTCAGGCAGTGTATAAATGATTTTCTATTCATAAATTAAATTAAAAACATGTCAAGATTTGCAGTGCAAGTTAGAATTTTCTTTTAATTTGTTAACACTGATACCTTGAGCCACACATCAGCAAAATGTAAAACATTTTTAAAAAAATAATATCAAGTTTATCTGGAACTTTTGGTCTAATTTCATTTTGTGGTGCAACTTTAGGCGTTCTTTAAACCGAACATGGACCAGCCGGCAGAAAAAATTACCACTGAAAGAGAAAAGTACTTCCGTGTTTCAGGTACATGATGGAAACACAGAAAAACAGCAGCAAACGACGGGTAACTTTTGCACGTATACTTTATTACACATTATTTTTTCCCTGCCTTTTTGTAGTGATAGTGCATCCTTTCGTGTCTGAAATCTCTGTGACATTTGAAGGATCCATCAGGTGATTGTTGTTCAAACTGTCTGCTGATTTTTGTTGTCAGATTCGGTGGAAAACCAGCCTCATCAGAGACAGGTGAAGAAGGTAAGAAGAGCCAGTGTCACCGAAAGAAGAATCCACGAGCTAACGGTGAACATGCGCATGAAGGAGGAGCTCATCAAAGAACTTGACAAAACCGGTGTGTCATGGTCGAATATTTCTGACTCATTGCTGTGTTTTAGCTACATTGGCCACATATTTCTGAATCACTAAAATGGTCTATATGGAGTTTCCAGAGACTTTGATAGCAATTCTAAACATTACATTGACACGCTATTACAAAAATGTGTTCATTAGCTCACAGTGATATAATTGCTTTTACATATTAAAGTTATTCAACTTTTAGAAAGGTTTCCTGTGCTTAAACTTGGATTTACATATGATTTCTTACACTGAACAATATTTCCATCTTTAAAAGAATGTTTTTGGTTTGACAGAAAGGGAAACTGAAGCAGTGGGCCAAAGTGGCAGGCACACTGGTGAAAAGGATCTGTTGGTACAACTCTCCACGCAGAGCCAACAGGTCCGAGTCGAGGTGTACCACAGTCTGCAGCACATGAGGCTGCAGAAAGCACAGCTTCAGAGCAGCCTGAGGCAGCTGAAGGAAATAGGAGGCAGCAACAGGAAAACAAAACAAAGCAGGGTCAGTTGTACCAATTTGAAAAAAATATTGCAAGTGTAACATCTAACATGCTGGTTGAGCTCAAACAACCCTTAAGTACTGTATTCTTTAAATGTGTTTCTGTTTACTTAAAGTATAAATGTTGTTGATTTTTTTAACTGTTAGTAAACTAAAATCTCAGTTTATCTGCATATAAAATACCAAACATATTTTAGTTGAGTTAGATTCAACTGGATACAAATAAAACCTGTAAAACTTTTACAACCAACTCTTAGAATGGGTAAATGATCAACTCCTTTTTTCGGGAAAAAGTGATTTGATTTTTATGTGTACAGGGACAAAGTACAGAGAATTTAAGTGTCTTCAAAGATCACCAGGAAGAGTCAAACAAAATGGTAAAATGTTAACTAGTTTTTTTAAATTCTTTTTATAACCTTTCTAATTTCAAACGACTATTTCATCAAGGTTAATATTATATATAGAACTCTGTTTACTATTTTTATTTGATTATTTTCATTCAGCTCTGTCTCACTTATACCCTATTTTATTCTCTGTATTTGCTTCCTTTTCCTCCTTTTTTCTACAATTTCTTTTTGCTCTCCCTACAGCTGTGTGACAGTAATTGGCTGGAGGAGGAGGAGGAACATGTTCTTCAGAAGCGAGCGCAGCAGCAGGAGCTGTATGAGGAACTGACAAGACGAGAGGAGGTGCTGCTACGCAAGAAGGATTTTTTGCGACAAAAAAATAGACTAGAGGTCAAGATGTTGCACTTCAGTCAGGTAATCTGTTCTCTAGTAGAAGAAAAGTCAAATGTAGGTATGAAATAAAGCAATACTTGTACATATGAGGTAATGTGGAAAAAAGTTGTTTGTTTGTATTGTTATCTTTTCAGGCTTTGAGCCGAGATTTGCTGCATGTATCTATGCAGTTGGAGTCTGTGGAGGAGCAGCTGCAGAGCAGCAGCAGCATGGGAGACGCCGCAGGAGTTTCCAGGGAGGAACTGGAGAAAGAAAGAGACATGCTGATGATGAAAAGAGACACCCTGGATGCTCAGCTGAGGGACAACCGAGTGCTCACTGCAGATGTAAGAAGAACTCAGGGACTGTTTGCATTATGTACAGATTGTAGTATTTAATCAATGATTTTTACATTCATTGCTATATTTCATACCTGTCTCTGTCCAGGAGGAACACTCCCTTCTGCAGCTGGAAGAAGCCATTGAAGCGCTAGATGAAGATCTCAAATTTAAAGACAAGTTTATTAAAAAAAGGAAGGAGTTTTTAGTCAGCGACTCATTTTTGCACTCGTCACAAAGTGCTGAGCTCGCTCAACACTCTGACTTTACCAGGAAGCTGAAGAAGCTCTCACCAGCTGAGGCGTTGGAGCTCCTTATCAAGTATTTCAACAAGGTGAGATAAAAATGAGTCTCACGAGTAGATTACATTTGTGTTTTTATATAAAATATACAGAACTTGAATTGTATTTCTAACCTTTTTTTAATTTGGTCATTATATCTCTATTTGAAGTATTTCTGAGTAAAAACAAGAACTGCATTGTTTATTTTGTGGTAATTAAACTGCAACTACTTTAAAAAATAATCTTGTGCTTTCATGTCATACAGCATATACTCCTTTCCCTTTATTTTGCAAATGTAAAATTAAACAAAGCTGAAAATTGAAATTGAAAATTCAGTATCGATTGTCATGACACCATCTTGTTTATCACCCTTTCTAGGTTGTTTGTCTCAGAGAAGCGGAGCACCAACTACGTTTGCGGTGTGAAGAGTTAGAGCTTCAGGCTGACGAGCAGGAGGCGGCTATAAAGGAGATGGAAGCGGCCATGCAGCGTCTGGTCCTGGATGCAGACCGCAGACTCACCCAGCAACACAGAGACCATCAGAACAACATTCAGCTTTTTCTGCAGAAACTTAAAGGTGAAAATGCTGAACAAGAATATTCAGTTTTTTCCTGTTGCTGACATTTCAAATGAGCATTCCTACTTCATTGACATCTGTTTCTCTTTGTGTTCGTGTATGTGTGCATTTAGAGAATGTTTCTGGAGAGGTACAGCAGGCAATACAAGACAAACTGCAGCATCTGGAGAAGGAGCTGTTTTTCTACAAAAGCTCCAGTCGGCAGCTCAAGAAGAAATTGAAAGAGCTTTTCAGTGATTCCATGCAGCCTGACAATCAGCCCTCGCACAGACAAATGCACAACATGCAGATACACAAGAGCACTAATAAAGTCCAAGCTCCTTCTGAGGAGGTAAAGAAAACAACACATATTGCAACCACGCACACAAAAATATACACTGAGCAACCTGACGCAAAAACACACAGAGATTCTTCTGATTGCCAATCACTCCAACAGACGAAGATGTCTGAACACAATCAGATGCGCACACCACCTCATGGGAAGAGTGCAAGAGTTCAATCAGAGCGAGGTTTAGAGATGACACCTGTCAGATTGTGTCGCAGAGAGTTGAGGCAGATTTCTAAAGCTGACCTGCAAGTCTTTGGTTCTGCCACTAGGAGGCAGCAGTCTGCTGTTGATGCCAGCACTGAGTCAATGATGGAGGATTCAATAGAAGTGACCAGAAAAACTTGACAGATATTTTTATTTTATGACCTGTTTAAAAGATTTTCATAAAATTTCCACAGATGTCTTTGGTAAATTTCAGTGAATTCAGGTATATGTAGTTCAAAAATGTGTGAAAATCTTCACTGTTGACTGGAGGATCCCGATAAACCTTTTTTAGCTGAAATGCATTAATTTTTTTTTTTATAAAAGGCCACAACAAATTCACAGTTATCACTGGCATCTGTCAAGTTGATATCATAAAACAAATCAGAGACAGTCCTTGTTGTTTTGGCACAATCCATTCTGAAAAATTCCACGTTATGCCTCTGATTAAGAGAAATAGAAATTTGATTTGATAATAGGATGAAAGTTTCCATATGAAAAATGTACTTAGCACTTCCAAATATTGTACAGCACTATACATTGTTTTGTTTCTGCACATTATTTTAGAGTCCTAATTTTAAAGCTCTTAACCTACATAATATGTTTTTAAAACTTTCTTATTATTGTTATGAGCAGTTCATATAAAAAATGTTTTGTAGCTGTGCAAACTGATGTGTATTACTGGTGAAAAATCCCAGAATATGCATTTTTCTTTTATTTCTTGTATTGTCAGATTATATCTGTTGTTTTTGAGTTATATCTCCACTTACAGCCAACACAATCTGCATCACCAACATTTATTTTCTTCTATCTAAACAACGAATATGGCTCAAACAATGTTGCCTGTAAGAACCTATTATAAACTGTTGTATTTATTAATTATAGTGTAATTGTTTGTGCTGCTTTTTTATACTATAATATTAAAATATTTATAACATATCTTATTTATTTATTGACTGATTGGTTAATTGGTAAGTTAACTTATTGGGTGGCTTTAAGGTTGGTTCTCGTAGTGAAAAGATAAGCTTTTATAAAAAAAAAAATATGGTACGTTTAATGTGACAACAGAGGAAAATAGTTAATATAATATTGGGGACAAATAGCATGAAAAGTAAAAGACGTACACAAATAAAACGTGCTATACAACATCCAAAACAGTGAAAAATTAGCAGCAACAGAGACTTTAACGTTAGCTTAGCGAATTAGCACCAGTTGAAAACGCAAAACTATTGTTCCAACCGGCTTCCGTACCAAGTTAGACAATCGCTGATAGCTGCTGGCTACAGTTCTTCGCGAACAGGTGAAAGTATTTAAACAGATATCTCTCTTTAGTAGTGCTTCGTCAACGCGTCAACCAGTACAAGAAAAACAAAAGATAAACCATAATCTAAGGGTTTCTTAGTCGACTGGCAAGGATAAGAACTTTAGTACTTCTTAGCTAACAAAAGCTGCTAGCTCGGGTAATGTCGCTGCTATAAACGCTAATTTGTCTCCACTAGTAGACTGGTAACAAAGACAGAGTACAAAATGACTTGACAGTGATTTATACGAACGACTTATATGAAGCATTTAATCTGGCTGTTTAAGACAGATTGCGAACGTTAACTAAGTAAAGTTTAGCTAATAAAACGGTTTGTGATTTGTGTTATTCAGTTTTCCATCGCGCTATGGCATCGTCTGCAATGATCACCGTCCCTACCACTGCCTCCCGGTTTGCCCTGCTCCAGATTGACTCCGACTCGGATACGGACACCTCAGAGCAGGGAAAGTCAAATCCCAAAACCGGCAAAGAATCCTCCGGGAAGCCCCGACAAGGAGGAAAAGCAGGAGCAGCAGCTGGGGGAAAGGCTGCTCAGAACAACGACAAGAAGAAAGACAAGAAGAAGAAGAAGAAGAAGGAACAGCAGCAAAGCGAGGCAAATGAGGTGAGAATCTGATGAAATTAAGAATCCATGGCTCTGTTTTTCTATTTATTTATGGCAGATTTTTTTGCAATATTTTAAAAGGAACTGAAGCACAATTACTCCAGGCTTTCTGATGCCAATTCATACATTTATTATGGCTTTACATTTTCAGTCTTTGACCATTTTCAGGGAAATATTCATTGTTAAAAGCATATACAGTAATGCTGATGTATTAATCGTTTAGGCATACAGTTACTCCTTTACTTAAGCGATGACCTACCTCTGACTCTTGAGGTGTTTCCCAGTTCCTTAAAATGAGTTGCATTTCAATTATATTTGCAGTCATTGACCAAAATCTCAATGGTAATGCAAATGCAGACAGCAGGTTACAGTCTTTTAGACTAATTCAAACATACAGCAGTAATGAAAGAGCATTTTTCTGTGACATTTACATATAACTATGAGTCCTCCTACAGTATTTTTTAATTCTGAAAATGGGTGTAAAAACAGCCAAAGTTAAAAAAAAAACTTCCTTCAGGAAATCAGAAAAATATTGAAGACCACTGTAAAAATTACAAGGAAGTTTGTCTCATTGGAAGCAAAATCTGAAAAAGAAACGGGTGCTTTTAAAACTATTTTACAGCCTTTATCTTTATTTAGCGGCACACCTGACTGAGGCTTTGTGAGACGTGACTGCTTTTTTGTTTTAATTTTGTCAAAACTGAAACTGCAGAGAAAGCTCTTAGGTGAACTCACCTTAAATGTTGTTAGGTTTGCTAAAAGCTTTGAAATTAAAAAAAGTAAAGTTCTTTTTTAAAATTAAAAATCATCCTGATTAAGGAAATGATATTTTCACAAACAAGTCAAAAATGTAAAGCAATTGTTTAAAAGTCAACTGAACACACATGCCTACTGTTCAAGATGGAAATATTGTTCAGCGTAAGAAATCATAAAAACATAGGAGAATATGTAGGCCATCTTAAAGGTCCCTTCCTATTTCTACAGTCACAGGTTTGTTATATTGTTGAATTGATCTGGCAGAAGTCTACTACATCATTCCCTTTGGATTAAGTTTTGCCTGTTTTTCTATTAGTTACGCAATCTGGCCTTCAAGAAGATTCCTCAGAAGTCCAGCGCCCCGCAATCCTGCATGACGCTGTCGGGAATCGCCAGTGATCTTCTTAACCCGGCATCAGGAGACCCCAGCATACCCTCAGAGGGGTGGCAGCAGTGGAAGCAGAGAGACGAACAGGTCCGAAACAATAAATGTAAAAAAACGTCTTTGACAAGATTGCACCCACTCCTTTACTGCTGACCGAAGCCGGACATGACTCAACAAAAATAATGTTACATATGCTTGATATTGTTGCACACAGAAGAGGTTCAAAAAGCAGCATGTCTGTCTATCACGGTTAAAAAGCTGTCTAATAATGCAAACTATGTGCTTCTTTTTGTTTCTCCATTTTTTCTGTAGATAACCACAGAGCTGTATGAGGCTGATTTGGAAAAGGCCTTGATTCTAAGTAAACTGGAGTATGAACAACAGAAACAGGTGCATTGTATATACACCAATATACTATTTATAAAAACCAGACATTGGAGCAGAATTATCAAAAATTATTTGGATATTGAAATTTTTTAAAAGCATTTAATTTGATGCAGGGAATAAGACTTATGAAATTTGAGGGTTGAATGTTTATTATTTTAACTTGTTATTCTTGTAAAACTAATCTCTCAAATTCTTTCTTTGCTAATGCATTAAAAAACAATAAAATTCTTTCTTGATTTTTTTTTTTGTTTCCAGTCAAATCTGGGACCCATTTAAATTGATAAAATTGTCAAAGAAAATCAAACTTGTACCGATTTATTCATTAGATGAATGAATGTCGGAGTCTTTCGCTCTTTTCTTTATTTTCTGTGCCTGAAACTTTTGAGTTTCTTATAAAAGTCAGTTAATGAAAAGATCAATCAAACTGATTTAATTCCATAAAATTATAAATAAATTTGTAAATAATTATACTTTATTACGTTGACTGCTGAGGGTGCAATACCAAACAGTACCAAAAGCTTTTGTTTACTATTTTTTTTGGTAAAAAAATTCCCAAGTTTACTATTTTAATCATATGATTTCATTTATTTTGTCCAGCAGAGCAACACAAACACATTTTCACCTAAATCACAAGGAACAAAAGACGGTGGGGTGAAGAAGGACAAGAAGAAGAATCAACAGGCAAAAGACAAAAAGACGGTTTCTCTGCAGGACTTTCAAGCTGAAGGTTGTACTGGGGAAAAAGATCAGCTGATCATCTGCAAAATTTTTAATTTAAAATTGTATCATGACTACGAGTAATATAATCATTTACTTAACAGATTCTTTTTTTCTTAACAATGTGCAAAAGAATTGAACTTTTCTTTTTTTCTCTCCACAGAACATTTTAGTAGAAAACAAGAAAAGGAGGTAAGAACAAATTACACAGAATGACAGTGATCAAATTCTTCAACGTGATTAAAAGTTCGGTCAATATAGAAAATAATAGTGTGACAATATTTTTTAACAAACCACTTCTCCTTTTGCAGCACAATAACATTTAGGAAAAAATGCCTTGATTTAAATGTTGACCAATTTCTCTTCCAGGACTCAAGAGTGTCAAACCCAGCATTAAGAAGTGGACAGGAGGAGCGTTTTTTCAATAAACTGGAAGATGATGTAAGTCAAATTATCCAAAGGGAGAAAAGACGTGAGCAATATTCTAACAGCCAGGGACAAGAAGTCAACACATCCACAGAACACGAGACGGTGAGTGTCGATACAACAAAAATACTCATCTAGCTGTTCTTATTTATCAAACCGTAGCTCCTCAGATGACCTGAGTTTAATTTTCCTTTGAGTAAACTAAATATAATCCAATAAAGTGTTTTATTTTTAATAAAATAAAGTGTTAGGAGTGACATCCTCTTTTCTGTCGAACCTTGCTGTTAGGACCCTCGAACAGAACAACTGAAGTATGAGCTGGAGAAGAAGGACCGGGAAATTAATCAGCTAAAGAAGACCATCTCACAGTGGGAGGTCAGGAGTGACCCCAACATTAGTATAATCATCAAATACTATTTCACCACACAAATAATTGTTCTCATCAACTCTGCAGGTGAAATACAAAGAGGTGAAAGCAAGAAACGCCCAGCTTCTTAAGATGCTCCAGCAGGGAGAGAGTGAGTTGAACAATACAGTATCTGCCCAAATGAAACTGTCACATGTTCTGCTCGATGTTTTCTGATGTTTTAATCTCTGCGCAGTGAAAGACAAAGCAGAAATTCTTCTACAGGTAGAAGAACTTCTGCATATTAAAGAAGAATTGTCGTCACAGGTGTGTAAACTTAGGGAAAACTTTGTGGGTTTGTTGGTCTTAAGTACATTTATTAATGAGTTTATACTTTTATTCAGGTAACATTATTACATGCTGCGCTTGAACAAGAAAGATCTAAAGTTAAAGGGCTGCAGTCTGAACAACCGAAACATCAGGTAAGAGTTTAAATATTCCCTCTTATTTTAATGAATTTCTCTGTGAAGGACCCAAGAAAAAGTTTATTTTAATCTGTATGTGTACACTCACATCAGAGCCATCACCATCAAATACAATTGCCAATAGTTGGATAAAACAGCATGTTTTATTGAAACACTTCCTCAAATGAAAGTATCCATACTTTGTCTTGTGTTTTCTTGTCGGCAGGGAAACAAAAAGGGAAAGAAAGCCACCGACTCGGATCTATGAAGGGAGAAGGAATCATGTCTGGTGATTAGAAAAGGAACAAAGCAAAAGAACTACTGCTCAAAATTGAGATTCTCTTCTCTTTTTTTATTATACCAAATTTTTCAAAGTGGGAATTCTATTCAGCCTGCATGTCCCTCTAAACACACACACACACACACATACACACTCCCAAGATGGCATGCCGTGTAATACAACTGATCGAGATTTACAGAAGCCTTTCAAAGTAACTGAGTGAACTTGATGTTTGTGTTGAGATGCTTGCTGGATGCTAGGTTTCCCCTTTGTGGTGCCTCAGCATCCCGAGGACTGTCCAAGACTCCAGGCCTGTCTTTTCAGGGGTTTTGTGGTCAAAACAATTTAAGATGTATGCTTTTTTCCCCCCCTCTCTGTTGAGTAAATAAAATATCTTTTCAGAGAAGAAATCTGTTTCTGAATTGTTTTTGTTTTAATTTTAGAAAAATGTGTATTTCTGAAGAGCAAAACACAGCAACAGCCATGGTGAGATTATAGATAGAATAATCTATGTATGTACGAAATGTATTTTATTACTTCACTCAGCGTGTGTAAAGCGGGCTTCAAGCATGTCAAAGATTAACTTATAAATTTGGATTTATTGTATTTAAAGAACCTAAAAATTTCTGGCACAGAAGAAAAAAAATCTTTAGAAATTTGCCATATAATGGCAGGTAAAGTGATATTTTTGAAATGATTCTCACTAACAGTGTTCCTACGTTGTAACAGTGCACAGAAATCTCGCATCACTGTGCAGACGAGTTCTAGCCTTCTGCCGAGTCATTGGGACACACACACATACACACACTCTTCCGGTGCAGCACTGATCGCTCCAGATCCGCTCATCTTCATCAAAGGGATAAAGCTAAGATGTTCGGCTTGGTGGAGGATGATCCGGGAAAAGCTGGTGATTATTGCCAACCTGAAATGGTCCGAATTGTCGTCAGAGGTGTCAGAGAGAGCAGAGACTTCAGTGCTAGAGGAGACTGCACCATCGGACAGGTCAGGAGACCGGACACAGAATCTGGTTCTGAACCCCAATATGTGTCGTCTGAAGAGATTAGTGCCATTATTACTGCTGATGTGTTTAGGATTTACAGCACAGGGTTGTTTGGGTGTTTCTTTGTGCACAGCTGAAGTGGTCACTGTCAGAACGCCTGGGAGCTTCAGCGGAGCAGCTGGTGCTGATCCACTCTGGCCGGGCTCTCGCAGACTCAGAGCTCATGAATCACCTTAAAGGGCAGAATGGATCAGTCAGCCTGTGTATGATCCAAAGGTACACACCCATTCAATGGACAGAAAAGGTTTTATGAGCAAATACTGTAACTGCCAAGTCAAAAAATATTTTATAAGTCAATTAGAAATGTGTGGTATCACTTTTCTAAAACCAATTAAATGGCTAATAAATAGTTGATAATGCAGTTAATCAAGTCGTAAACACTTAAAAAACATTAATAAGGAGTAATAGTGCATAATGTCACATGTGAGTGAACCAGGCTTCAAGTAAATCAGTTAAAAACAGATTCATGAGGTTAAAGTTCACAGGAAATATGGATGCCACTCAGCCTGAACACAAGGCTTTAAGTGTTTGTGACTAAAGTCTGACCATCAGCCCAGTCTAACCCAGGAACTATCAGCCAATTTGAATAAAACTATTGGAAGTCTTTGTTTTGTAGACCTTTTGTTCAGTTTTTGCCTGACATCCTACATGTGTAAAACTTTTTTTGAATGTCAAAAGTCAGGTATCCCAAAAAAAGAATTTGTTGGCCTAGCAGGTGATCTGTATTCTGGTTTAAAATTCAGCCATCTTTCACAGACCTCAGCCTGAATCTGTTGGGCCTTTGGGTGATCCGGCTTCAGAAACGACCAAATCGGAGCTCCTCTCTGTTCCAGATGCTGATGAAAACTTAACACAGACTCCCACCTCTCCCCTCTGCCTGGGTAAGAAGAGAAGAAAAAAAAAGATGTGTTTTCTCCAGGTGCGTCTCTGATCCGTTCACTAATTCATTTACTCTCCCTGTTCACATGAATCCGTCTTGTTTCAGTGGAAGGTTTAGAAAATCTTGACTTGGAAAACAACAGTCCAGGCTTCTTCCCTGCACTCCAGAGAGAGATGGAGAGACAACTTCTAGGTGACCCAGAGATGATGCACCGTGTTCTGCACAGCTCCTTAGTGCAGGACATCCTCTCCACATCTAGTCCTCGACTGACAAGACAGCTCATTCTGTCTAACCCCCAAATCCAGCAGCTGCTGCAAACAAACCCTGAGGTGGAAGGCATGTTGAATAATGCAGACGTCATAAACCAGGTATGAGTGGCACTTTTAGTAAGCTAAATTGCATTGTGTCATTTTAGTTTATT
>JAVKLF010000001.1:13628799-13639406 GCA_034783495.1 Millerichthys robustus
ATAACACAAGCAGAACATTTCTGGGACATTTTGGGGTCATCTTGTTGATAAAGCATTACAGCTGTCCATATGGTTCATATGAATTCACAAGCAGGAATAATTTAATATTATCTGTCTAACAATAGAGATTTATGCTGTTGTGTCTTTTGTTACAGAATAGAAAGAAACACAAAAGGAGCAAACATAGAACCATGTGGAACTCCATGACATTGATGACATAGTTTACTTAACTTAAATTCCTAGAATTATGACGGATTTCCTTTGCATTGACCTAATATATTTGATATAAACTTTATTTTATTTTCCTTACAGCTGAGCTTGGAGACTACGACCCAGAGGAGCACCCATCCGATTATATCAGAGACTTCAAACTGTTCCCAAAACAATCCCTCAAATTGGAGAGGAAAATTATGGAAATACACAAGAATGAGCTCAGGTCAGAAAAAAAGACAGGGTTGTGTATGAGTGGTGGTTGTTTGTTGCCTGGAACGCAGTCTTTGTTATCAGCTTGAAGTGAGTGACAGCAGATGTTCGTTCCTGTGATCTGTGTTTTCAGAATGAGCTGCGGTGCTTTACTCTGCAGAGAATAAAGAACTGTCTGTCATTTCAACTGGAGACAAAGTTGTGCGATACCCAGAGATTCATGTTTCATCATATTTTAGATGATGGGTTCAGCAAAGATTTGCTTTAAAGTAAATAAATAGAGCAGATGAATAAGCATGGAATATTTAATTATATATGTATATATAATATACATATATAATTAGTTTGCTCAAGTGTCTTGCTTTACATTAGTTTAAAGAACATTTAACAAAAATTACAAAGTAATATGACAGATAAAACTAGTAGTGTTTGGACAGATTATAAGCTCCTATATAATAAGCTTACATGTTATAACGTCATGTAAATCCTCTCCCCTGGGACGTTTGTTGAGATGTTTGTATATCGCCCCTGTGATTAATGACTTTGGGAGGCTTGTGACCGTCACACTTACAAAGATTATAGCACATCAATGGCAAATCCCTCACAGGAGGCTCCTTTCTGCCCTGACAGGATTACAGCATATAGATTCACACTGAACTGTGCAGACCGCAGGTGATTTCCACAGCCAAGACATTTTATGTTAAAAGTAAATGATTCCGTTTGAATTTTGGTCAAACACTTAGCTCCTGGTATATTATGTAAATGGTTTTTTTTTTATAACTTAATAGATGTTTAAACACACTAAATGAGCATAAAGTACACATACATGTTCTTATATGTTTCTTCTCTTTTAGAGGCCAGAGTGCTGCACTAGCAGAGCTGAACATGTTGCAAAGGGCATACACCCTGGAGACGTATGGAGTCGACCCACATCCATGCAAGGTAAGTTTGAACAGGTGCTGTCTGGCTGTGAGGCTAATGTGTATTATGCCTAGGAAAAGCAGGAAATAATGTTTAATGTTTTTGCTTGTGGGTGTGTATTCATTTTGTTTGGCTATTAGCAAATTATCTCCTGAACCATGACTTTCCCCCCCAAGTTTGTTCAAAATGGTTACACTTCATCATTTCTAAACATAAAATGATCTTGAGCATTTTGTTCATAAGTGTTGGTACGATGGTGCAAGAGATGGATAGACAGATCATCCTTAGTAATGAGGACTTTGCTTTGGTTGGTTGTGGTGAAGAAAGAATTCAATCAAAGCTCCTAATTTGATGGACCGTCTTTGTTCCGATCCTCACCTCGTGACAGAGAGAACAAAATCCTAAACACAAGCAGCCAAATTGATCTTAGAGACAAGGGTGAGGAGCTCTGTCATCCGGGGGGAGCTCGGTGTAAAGCTGCTGCTCCTATGTATTGAAAGGAGTCTGTTAGGGTGGTTCAGGCATCTGAATAGAATGCCTCCTGGCATGTCTAGCTGGGACAAGGCCCCAGAGCCGATCCAGAACTTGCTGGGAGGGATTATGTATCCTATCTGCCCCAGGAGTGCTGTAAGGAGAGTGTTGGGTGAGGGATGTCTGGGTATCTCTCCTGGACCGGTTGCCTCTGCAACTATGAACAAGAGGAGTTGGAGATGAAGAAAATAATCAAAGTCTAAAACTTTGACATGAAAAGTGGTGGGCGAGATGCAATTCTTTAAGACAGTTTAGGACGAATTGTGAACAACAGAACATAAAAAGGAGATTCATATTCGAATACAGGGATGCCCATCAGATTAAAAAAAAAATCAGAAACTGTAAAGATGTAAAAGTGACAGAAGCACATTGTAAACAATTAGTTTTATTTTGCCTCACAACATGAATCGAGTTTGTCTATTCTGTGTCCTAAAAGTGTTATTTTTTTGCGTTGTAGTGAAGCCTTATTTTCTTCCTTGCTGTTAAACCACTGACACAATTCACACAATGCATCTGTGTGTTTTTCAGGACTTCACAGGTGCGACGGCTTTTCTGGGTTTCACAGCCACAGGTTTTGTGGTTTTCCAGGGAAACAAGAGAATTCACCTCCTCAAATGGTACAACTTTAAGTCTTAAGTGTTAAAACTTTGAAAAACAACTTGTGGTTTTTTGTTAAATTGAATTTTGTTAAGATCAAGAAGCAACGTGTGGTGAAGCTTTTTGAAATGTTTTTCTATTTTTACTGATTCTTGAGTGGAAAGTTCCTAAATATTATAAATAATGCAATTAACTTCAGACAGTAGTAATGAATATAATAATATAATATATGTGATGTTTAGTTTATCAAAATGACTGCATTGTATATTTCTAAAGTTAATTTATGTAAGATGTTTCAAAATAGTTACATTAATATTTGTCCAGAAATAATTGAAAAAGTGCACTTCTTCTTTGCTTTGACCCGTTGTTTTTGAAATTGTTTTTGATCTGTTGATGTACATTTTTTTGTATTCTAAACTATGAAAAGGTTTTAAAAAAATACCTCCCTGTGGTTTTTTGCAGGGCTGATGTCAGCAAGCTGAAGTTTGAAGGGAAAACATTTTATGTCATCGGGATGCAGAAAGAGGTGAATGTTTTGTCTCTGAAAGGTACAAAATGAGGAGTAGCATGTGACATGTAATTCATATCATTGTGATGATGAATTGGGAACATGTGCACAAGTCATTATCATCATCGTGTGGAATCAATAATCCCTACCTCCAACATTTGTACTCCTGCAAAAAAAACCAACAAAAAACAAAAACTCAACAAATCAACTTTGATGTAGATGTAAATGCACAGTTATTTCTGTGTTTGTGAACTCAAACTGAACTCTACATCTTTGGTTCTCTGTCGTCTTTCCTCCCCTCTGCCTCTCCGTCTTCCTACTCCCCTCTCCATCTGTGTAAAATGTCAGATAAACTGTACTGTTTGTAATCCTGTCCACCATCACACACAACCTGTATGTGTGTCGCTGTTTCAGATCTTCTTAACAGGCAGGATTCACTGTAACAGGATGGTGGGTGTGTTGCAAATACTCTCCTCACACATTTGTGTTTGACTGTGCATCACAGATATCTGTAACCTCATGAGCTGTCTTTACAGCAGCAGATGTCTTGTATTTTAGCACACATGCTTCATTTTGGTTTAAATCATCCAGCAGGGTGCTGGAAGACTGAGCCTTGTATAATCATTCTTTTGAAAAATGATTAGTGAAAACTGTAAGCATGTTCGCTCATTAAAAGGGTAGTTTAGATGTGTGAAGTGGGATTCTGTGGAAAGGTTATGAAAAAGCAACATCTTACCTGTTAAAGGTATCTGTTTAATTCTGATAAGACAGATGAGCAAACGGCTAATTCTGTGGATTTCTTTTATTTTTAATTACTTCAATATCTGTGCAGAGGAGTTGTTTTAAGACCAAAGTAATCCACTTTGGTCTCACTCAGACTAGCTGTTAGCTCATTATTTCAGTCAGAATTAAACCTTTGTCTCCAAACTGAGATCATCAGATAGTTGTTTATAATATTCCTACAGAAGCCCTCTTTAAATGATCTGACCTATCGTTTTAATTTACCACTCAGCTGATTGGTTTCATAACTGTTCTCTTAATTACAGCTTCTCTTCCATCCACGCTTAGCATGTCAGTCTGCTTCTGTTTGTTTGGCTACTCATGAAAGGCCGGAGATGTAGTTTTATCTTTGTGTTTCTGTCTCTTCTCTCTGTGTTTAAACACAGTCTTCTCGGGTGAGTAAATATAAATATACGACACAAAGTATTATTAAACCCTCACTTCGACACCTCTCCCCGCAATCCTGCCTTTACTTCTGTTAATGATGGGAGAAACCCTGTGTTGTGTTTGTTTTTTACTGTTTGTCTCTGTTTTGTTGCACATTCCCATTTTAAACTCTTTATTTTAAGAATTTTTCTTTTCTTCTTGGCAACGTGAGCAAACTTACCCTCAAGCTTCATTAAACTGTATATTGTGCAACATTGTAATGCATAATGGACAACTTTTTCTGTGTTTTGCATTACATGTAAAATATTTTAAATATTTTAATCCTTACCCTTGTATGTGTGCGTGTGCGTGTATGTGTATGTGTATGTGTGTGCAGGGACGTGCACAGATAGACATCAGGTGGTGCTTGCCCTTTTCTGTCTGAACCATCAAGTGCCCCTTTTTGCCAACTTTTTTTGTTTGTTTCCAGTTCATATGGTTGCACTTCACTTCTGCACACACACACACACACACATATGCTGGAGGTATTCTTGTGTGGTGCCACTTTTTTTTCTGACAAAGAGGCGCATGCCTTTTCTCTTTTTTCCTGACGGCTAACCAACAGGTAATTTGCCGCTCTAAACTTCAGATGCAGAAGTTTTACACTTCACTTGCATCAAGTTCGTCTCATCTGTGAAGACGATTATTATCACAAACAGCAGAACTTTGATTTAGCTTGTTTACCAACTGCAGCGTAATGTCAAGTAAGGAAAGATGAAAAAGGAAAGCTCCAACAGGTGCCATATTTCTGGTTAAGCTAGCACCAGCTACAGAAGAGGAGGAGGAGGTAGATGATGAAGATTATGAAGGAAAAAGAAATGGATGCTAAAAGGAGTATCTCTAAATTTAATCTTGTTTTTTTTTTATCTCTTAGCTAATTTATGTTCTAAACACTACAGAACACATAATTTGGAAAAGGTCATTTGTTTTTCTCTAAGAATAAGTTGTCATACAACATTTTTTCCATAAATTTTGACAGAAATCTGTCCTTAATTTGGATCAAGTTTTTAATTTTGGCCCCTTTGTGTAACTGAATTTGACCCCCCTTTGTTAGGGTATTAGATTTTGACCATGACGGTCAATTATAGTCTGGTGATTCTTAACGTTGTAAATAATTGACTCTTGTCACCAAGCAGTTTTACCCAAATAATCAGATTTTTATATTGTTGGTCTTTTATGCAGCTACAGCAGAGAAGCAGCTTAATGCTGTCCTGCATCTATGAGCATGAAAGATCAAAGAGACAAACCATTTTAAAATATCAGTCAGACACAGATGCAGCTGAAAAGTCAGAGTCCACTGCATGGACAGAAACAGAAACAACGCTCTCTGATGATCAAAATGAAGGAGCAATAGAAAGAAGATCCTCCATGAAACAATAAAGTCATAATCAGATTTGTGTAAACTAAATTGATTGTTATTTTATAGACAAAATGCACACAAATTAGTCTTTGTTATGTTGTTGACCAATCTGTTACAGAAATCAACCTGTAGTGTGTTGAATATTAAACATTGGCATCAGACAGCATTTAATTGTTGATTTGAAATAGATAAATATGCACCAAGTACAAGATGTGGACGAGTCTGTGTACGCCACTGTGTGTGTGTGTGTCTGTGTTTCTCCTTTATTGTTGTCTGTTCAATGCTGTTTATAATATCACTGATCACATCATATAATAATTTACTGTTCTCACCTGTTTATATTTCCCACTTTGGGCCGATGACAACTTTTAATGACTTTAAAATGTAAAGCTTTTTTGAAATTTAGTTTATCCTTGTTTTAGTTCTCACTAAATGCTCATTACAAGCTGATGCTTAAAGTCAGTTTCTTACTGTTATTTATACCAATAAGGACTAAAGAGCTACCATAAATGAAAGATAAAGAATAAAAACACAAGATTTATTTCTGCCTGTTGTTAATGCCCATAAATGTTCTGTTTGTGTGCAGTTAGATACACATTTTCAACATTTACGAGTCGTTAATGGTTCATAAACACATGCTGAGAGCATTTTAGCATGTCGGCCAAAGTGGGACTAAAGCCAAAAACATGCAGTTCTGCCATTTTTACACACCTACTAGTACACTTGACCACACACACACACACACACACGTTGCAGTGCATGTGTGTAAACCTAACATTACAGAGGGAGCTGTGCGTTGTAGTGACCAGTAGACAACAAAAAGACCAAATAAATATCAAATTTGACATCAGATGTGTTTGCACTGCTTTATAAAGTCAGAGTTGTGACGTAGGCCTTATATTGTGTTACAGTAAGTCACTTCCACGTTATTGAATTCACTGTTTCCTCTCTGCTTCTGCCTTGCTCTCCAGCCCTCCCCTCTGAGCTAGATTGATCTGGTATCTCATGTTACCAGACACACATCTGCACGAATAAATCCCTCCTCCCTGTTCATAAAGACCCATCTTCTGCAAGCTACAAGCCCTTTTATAGCCAGAACACTGTGGCCAAATCACTATATCTGTCTTAAATCCTGCTAATCTTACAGCTTTTGGCCAGTGGGTCAGCATTTTGTGCAGCTCTCTCACATTATGTTCAGCACTTCCATTGATTCACACATCCTTTGGTAATCATTTCCTGCATTTTCTGTCTCGGTCTGTCCTTTTCTGTGCAGAAAAAGCTGGTGCTGACGTTTCACACCTCGACCCCTGCAGCGTGTAAGCACCTATGGAAGTGCGGGGTGGAGAATCAGGCATTTTACAAGTGCGTCTGTACACATTTTTATATTGACTGAGCTTGTCTTGTTGTGACATTAGACTAAATGTTTCAAGCAAAAATGTTGCATTCAGAAAATTGATACATTATGGTAGCATGAGAAAAACTATAATTTAAATATGGCTGCCATCAGACTCCAGTGTGAACAATCTAAGACCCTGAAGCGAACTGCATGCATAGAAGAAGACATCATACCACACGAAGCATGCTGTGGTAATGGAAGTACACGCATGTTTACACACATGTTGACGTGTTTCAAATTTCACTCTTATTTGCAGCAGAATGTCCAGGTTTCTCTTTGTTTTATTGACTTGAGTTAAAAACAAAAGAATACAAAAATGAAAGCAACATTTGGGGTTGAGTGTTTGAGCAAAACATTTACAACAACTAAGAGCTAAGAAAAGATGATTTCTAATAACTAAGTGGTGTTATTGCACAAAATAATACTCAAGAATCTCTGAAGAACTTTAAAAATATCCAAAAATATGACTATAAACATTTTGATTGCAACAAGAAATCAAATTAAGGCGTAACACTTTCATTTTTATGATTTCATAAAGTTTACTTTTGGCCTTAAAAACCACATTTGAGAGTATAAAGTTGCAACTTTTCAGATTAAAAAGTGAGATGTTACAAAGAATATGTACAGAAACTGTGAAGTCACATCTGAGAAGATGAGGTTTTCTTAAAGTTTGACATAAGAAGTTTCTGCTTTGTGATTATTATCTTCATAGCACCTAATCTAAGTTTAGTTTGTTCATACATTCACATGGCTATTCTTAGGTTTTTCGCTTTGATAAATTAGTTTGTATCAAAATAAATCAATGTAATAAAAATCTTACAGTATTTGGAGCAGGTTATGTAGTTCTGAAAACTTTATGAATCAAACTCTATAATCATGTATGCTGACTTCCTAATGCCCCTTGTGACTCTGAGAGGCAGCTCAGATGTCAGACAAGGATCAGAGCTGCTAAATCAAATCAGAGGAAACTGAGTTTGTAAATGGCTGCCAAGCAGAGGTTTGCGATCTTGATGAAGAGTACAGGGTGTGTCTGTGCTGTGACACTATCTCTGCTGCTCTGGAGTCTGGTTTCACATTATAAATCAACAGAATGAAGCACAATAGTTTGACATTCGGCTCCAGCAACTAACTATTGCTGAATCCAGAAATATGCCAAGCAGTGTATATTACAAAAGTTATGTAAGAGTGCTTTTCTCTCTCTGTCTGACAGGTGTGCCAAGTCGAGTCAAATAAAAACTGTTTCGAGCAGTAACATTTTCTTCAAAGGCAGCAGGTTCAGATACAGGTGAGACAAAAGTTCATGTCCGTCTCTGTTGGAGCTTTAATTTTATTTAATGCTGCAAATGCTACATCTCAAACAGCATCAACACCTAATATTTGAGTTTCAGCGATGCAAAAAAACTGGTTTTGCAACTTGATTAATTACAATTCTACTCTCAGATTGGGTTCTTTACCATATTTATACAGTAGTTTACTCAAATCCATTTCATTAGCTTTCCAAAATCAGTCTTGCTTAGATGGTTATTGATGATTAAGAGTATACAGAGGAATTTATTTTGAAAAAAGGGAGCTTTAAATGCTACAAACTGAGGCAAAATGTCTCCTTAGTCCAGCTGATTCCTGTAATTTTCATCACATTTACAGATCTCTCTCAGGTCTTTGAATGTGTCACACAGATCTCTTAGTTCACCCTGTAATTTACAACCTAACCACCAATTTCAACAACAATAGACTAATGAGCAGGATGGTGATGAATGCTGGTCCTGAAATAGTCAGAATCCACAAACTCCTCTTATTCATCCTTCAGATGTGTAGAACTAAAGACTTAAGATGGAAATAATTAGGGAAATTATTGATAATGAGAAAAAATAACTTACCGTAACTAATAAAAATGTTTTTTTCATTTATTTTTTCAATCATACAAAGACAAAAAATAAGCATATCTGGTACCAGTAGTGACACATTTCAACTGGTCATTACTTCTATTTCTGAATAAACTTTACAAATAATATATTTGTATCATCTTTAACTAACCTGTTCTTCTTTCTGGCTGCTTGTTTCCAGTTTTTTTTTTTTTTGTGGATTTGTTTATCAGATTTCTTGGTCAATTATTTCTAGGACTAAGTCCCAATTATTATATGATTCAAACACATTTTTCATGAAACAATCATGTTTCTTCTCTTGCTAGTGGAAGAGTAGCTAAAGAAGTGATTGAAGCCAGCTCTAAGATCCAGAGGGAACCACCAGAGGTTCACAGGTGAAGTTGTTCAGTTAAATAGCTAAAAATTTGTAGAATAACTCAACACCCCACTACACATATTACCCATTTAGCTGTTGTATGAACATGAAAATAGGCGACAACAAATATGATTATTATTGTTGATGGCTTTTTTTTTCAGAGCCCAGTTTGGTCAAAGTCAAAGTTTTAACTCTCTGAGCCACAAAAATCTCATCATGAACATGGAACCTCTTGTACCTGCTTTGCCCTCCACTAACGAGTATGAAGAGGCGGCGGCGGCGGATGGTAAGATGACACTGCTATGTCTGGTTGTACGATACACACCACAGCCACACACTCATGCCCTCGGGTAACAGGGCTCAGGAAAGTCACATTGGGTCTCCCTTGTGTACCAGCAGCTCATGTGCAACCCTCAGACTGAGTTAATTGAGCAGCTGATGCTTCCCTCCCTCCATCAGCCTCGTCTCCCAGGAGACGCCAATTGCAGCACGCTAAAAATACGCCTCCCGTGATCCTCCCTGAGGTTCGCACCATGCCTCAGAGTGTCTGGGTTTGACTTTGTGTGTGTTTTTTACAGAGTCGCATACTCTTTGACATTAAAAAAGCAGCCGAATGTCCAACATCTACTGCTGTGTCATTAAGGAAAGGTCGAGCAACGTTCTGCTCTCGTCTCCAAGGAGTCTCTCTGTTTACGCAATATAAACATCTGTTCGTGTGCACTCTTTTGTTTGTTCAGATGCACACGGTTGGTTGTTTATATGAAAGTACATGCTGCTCGCATCTTTAGGTGAAAGTACAACTCAAATTCAAGTTATTGTTTTGTGCATCAAACATTAGACTCTTAAAATCAGACACAAGAACTATTATATATTTAAAATAACACCATGTCTGCACCTGTACTTTCTGATCTTATAGCAATTCATTATTTCTCATTGAACTTTTTATTTGAAAAAGATCATCTTGAACCTGAAAAATAAATCCTTAACAATCCTATTTTTAAACAAAAAAAAAATAGAATGTTTTACCCAACTGAGCACAGAAAATAAAACAAAACAGTCAAGTTTTGTTTTTGGCCCCTTGATGCCACTCAGTTGTTGTCCACATTAGGAATCTATATTATTAAAGCCTATATTCTATTAATGAGATTTGGGGGGTGGGGACATGGTAAATATAGAAGAGGGTGAACGTAAGAGAAGTGAAGGATAAAAATAAAAAACAACATGAGGAGGAATTTACACAACAAGCTCATTTGTGAATTCAGGCTGTAAAGAAAGTCAGGTAAAGGCAAAAAAATTTATTTTATATAAATTGAATTTTAAAATATGTCTCAAGAGACAAGTAATATAAAGAAGTGTTTGTAAAGGAAGATTGTTATAAGGGACCAAGCTAACTCATGCAGAGACCATTTCCAACTACTGCCCTCATT
>JAVKLF010000001.1:13687986-13705419 GCA_034783495.1 Millerichthys robustus
CACACACACACACACACACACACACACACACACACACACACACACACACACACACACACACACACACACACACCTGGCAGCTAACCAAACTGCCGACCCTGCCATGGTTCAGCCAATTATGTACTTGAGTGAGCTTAAACAAGAACGAGTGTATTCTCTACAAGCCTTGAACTAAACCAGTAAGTGCTTAACCTATTACAGAATATGGCATATACCTAGAAGTAAATTAAAAGATCATTCTTAACCAGATTACAAATGACTTTACTTAGACGGATGTAAATAAAGGTAGTGGTAGCTATTGGTGAATATGCTGAAGTTAAATAAAACTGCAAAGTAAAGTTGTGGTTAGGACTGCATGAAATCTTGTTTAGGCCTCAATACTGAGATGTGCCAGAGTCACTTAGCCAGATGCACAGCCAGATCTAGTTCTAGTGTCTGTCACTATCTCCATTTTCTTGAAAGTGATGAAGTGAAAAAAAATTTACACCAGGTAAAAGGAACTTTTTTTTCTTCTTTTATTCAGAACGGAGTTTTTATTCTTCTGTGTGACGTGCTGAATTAAATACCCAGCCATTAAATGTTCCATAAAGTCCTCTTTCCCCATCACAAACACTGGTGTTTTTTTCTGAAATCCTATAACAAATGAATTGGGTGGACTATTTCTCTCTTCAAAACACAGCTAGCTCAACAGTATAGCATCATCCAATTCAACTTGCCTAAAGATAACATTAAGTAAAGATCTATTTCAGGCAGACTATACCTATGCATTCATTTGCAGGATCCTGTTGTAAGTTTATAATTAGCTTTGAAGAAAAGTCAAGAGATTAGGCCGTCGGAGAATAGTTTGACCAGCTACTATTAGGTTATCCCAGTTAATCTAATTTACTAAGCAAAGCCAAACACGCTCAAAGTTGCAAAACTCATGTGAGGCTTCATTATGAACCGTGAGTTGAGAATGCCTTGAGCAAATTTCTAAGAACAAAAATACCTTATGTCTGTATAACTCTGAGGGGTAAAAATTCATAACGCAACCAACGTAACGGGGTTGGGTTGAGCTACCTGCAGTCTTTTTAATGGAGACTACAGGTAAACTAAAGTTAAAGACAAAATGGATAGTTGTACACACAATGTTCTCCAAGGGCTTTAGCTTCCCATTACACTTATAATTGGAGCATTATTTCCACACAACTCTACCCCCCCATCCCCCCTTCATACATCCCTCAGCAGGAGGTGGGTTGTTAGTCTGTATCCCCGTACCGCCCGCCCACAGAAGCTTGTTGCTCTGACAACTGCAGCCCCAAGCTAATGACCTCCCCTAGAGCTTTAGTGTGTGCGTGTGAGAGAGTGTTTACATGTGTGTGAACAATAGTAAGAGATGCATCTTCCCTACAATAAAAGAAAAGCAGCTTCACATGGACATAAAGTGAATGAGGAGCCTAGTAAAAAAAGAAGGGTAGAAGAAGGTGGGGATCTTGGTGAAACCAAAAAAAATAGTAAAGAACTGTTGGTAAAAAGCAAGAACTTGGGAGAATAAAAAGGAGCGAATAGCAGCATAAGAGGTGAAGAAACTGAGCAAAACACAAAAGGGAAGGAGTGTGAAAGAGGGAGGGAAGAATCCCCAATTTTCAGTGAAGTGAAGTAGCAGAGCCAATCCACCTCCAATTTCCTTTGGTCTGACTGGTCAATAGCTGTGGTAATTACTGGTAAACGCTCTGAGCACTACACTACTCCTGTGGGAAATGTGTTTGTGTGTATAAAAAAGGAGTTTCCTCCTTCAAATAGAAATGTATAAATGATTGTGCACATTCATGCATCAATATGTTTATCCTTCATTATTTCAGCATACATTAGTGTGCGTGAACTGTTCACGACCTCATTTGCATACAGTATTTACCGTTAAAGATAAATTCCCAAAGCATCCTTGCTATTTTGCATTATGAGTTTGCATCTGCTTTAACCTTCCAGCTTCTAAAAAGGGGAACAACACTGTATCTCTTCGGTTGGCCTCATGTTGATCGATTCCCCTGCCCTCCCCCGGCCCTGCCCATCTAATGTAATAAAGCAGGCCGCTCCCCTAGACAGCACCAATCAATCTACAGAGCCATTCATTCTGCCTCTAGGCTCAGCCGGCCGGCCCTAACTGGGGAAATGGAGACAGAGCCCCATCGATCACAAATAAACACACATCCTCACACACACGCACGCGCAAGCATACAGTAGAACGCACACACATGCAAACAAATTAACACACAAACACAGTGGTGCGCACACACAGGAGTGCACGTCAACAGGCGCACACGCACTAAATACATCAAAAGACCACCATGAGGAAGCGAAAGAGAGGGGAGACAAAAACAAGAAGGTAAAGAGAGCTGACAGATAAGCAGCCATACCTGTTTGTGCATTTCAATGTTGAGGCCATATGACATCTCATAATACTGAGGACGACAAATATCAGGAGGTTAGCTCAGTGGAAAAAATATTTTTAAAATAAAAGCATTAACAAAATGTGACTTTCCAGGAGCGTGCTTTACAATGATCTTTTGCCACATCACAGTCAAAAAGAAAGACTGCTTGCTTAAAGCACAACGTGCAAACAGTGTGCTACTGTGCTACTGCTGGGGTCAAATTTTCATACTTTAGGTTTAAATTATAAGTTTCAGCAATGTTGGTTTGTTTTGTGTGGGGTTCTGTGCAAAATTTTGTGTTGTGTTTAATTCTATTTGTTTTGTTTTTTGGTGTCTTGAAGTCAATTGTGTTTCTGCAGAAGTTGAAATTTTAGGGTCATCGTTTTGAAAAGAGACATATTCTAATGCAGCATTTCCTCTAGCATTATCCAAATGGATCCTGTCCTTCATGAAGGTCATAGCATGTGATAAATTAATAAACGTCTATTTTCTTTGAATGTTGATTTACTGACGCCAGGGGGAGATGCCAAAACTGATACATCATCACCCACCTTAACTTCCTCTGGACATCTGTAGCTAAAATTTAACATATTAAATTTGTACACAACAGTTGCGTCAACTCTAACATACAGATAGATTTAACTTAGGTGTGTGTGACCAAATTTTGCTAGCAGAAATGCTCTAACTTTGAACATGGCCACAAGATAAATGCTTCTGCACCAGGTCCAAGTGAAGAACAGATCCCCAAAACAAGCAAATAGCCATTGACCAATCGCCACTACTACCTCTGGTTGTACAAGACTACAGACTCTTTATGCATTTAAATGTAGTATTGTTGTTGTTATTAAATGTATTATGTTTTGCTATTAAAAAAACAAAATGAACTTGGATTTTTTGTCTTACTGATAAAGAAACCCCCCATGACCAGAAACGTAAGGGAAATACTGTAATCTTAACACCTTTTAGTATATCTGAACCAGGAAAATATATAAATTACGGCACAATTTTAGCAGGTGTTATTTCAACGTTGCTATTCTGCTTAAATGCAATTTCATTTAATTCCCGTCAAGTATTCAGGTTCTTTTATCAGTCTTTGGAACAACATGATCTTTACCAAAGAACAATTTAGCGGCCTTGGTGAAGTACACATACAGAACACAGCCTTACCATGACATAGTGTCTCTGCATCTCCGTTTTTTCACTGGCCAGCTTCTCACACTCCAGTTTGAGGCTGTTAACAAATAAATAAGAAAAAAAAATCAAAAACTTTAAAGCTAGGGACAATTTTGCTTTTCTTGTTTGTCCTAAATCAAGGGTCTCAAACTCCAGTCCTCGAGGGCCGCTAGCCTGCATGTTTTAGAGGTTTCTTTGCTCCAACACACCTGATTTAAGGATTGAATTAACTTTTCAAATACAGAAGCATGTTAATCACTTACTCATGCAAATCAGGTGGGTTGGAGCAGGAAAACCTCTATAACATGCAGGATAGCAGCCCTCGAGGACTGGAGTTTGAGACCCCTATGACCTAAATTTCTCTATGTCTTAATGAATGATGACTGTCTAAAACAACTTCCATTTTGATCACTTATCAAAGCACCCACAAACAAAAACATGGATTCTTGTAAAATTATAAAAGCTGGTATGTTAAATTCAAGGATTCATTCAAGTTTGCTTTAACCCCCCCCACCTACAAGGATGTGAATTTAGTAATGTGAGGCCAGCAGTTTTTAACAATTGTGGCAAACCCTGACTGAAAACACAAAAGAGTACAACTTGCACAAAGTAAAATAACGGCAGAAGAACAGTTTTGGCTAAACACACAACTATAACCACAAACACAGGGAAAAATAAGCAGTAATTTATGAACGCCTGAGCCCACACGACACTGTTGGCTCTCATCCATCACAAAGACTTAGACCTACCGCAGTGTAAATGCTAACATTGATGCCTGCTACATGTGTGTGCACTTTTATGTGAACCTAATCCAGGTTTATGGGTTAGTCTGAGACCAGACTAGGTGTTTTCATTGTGGCAAAGGGGGTGACGGCTGCGGTTAAAGTTAAGTTTAATGTTAAAAGCTGGATATCAATGAGGGGAATTTGTCCACTAAGATTACACAGCCTTGCATGCCAATCGTGTGTTTGTGTAATCCACCTGTGGTACTGTGCCTGGAGAAACTGGAACTCCTCCTTTATGCGGTCCAGTGACTCTGGGATGGTGAACTTGAAGGGCTGACCTGGAGCCTGATGGGGCGTCTAACAGGAAATAATAAACAAACGCTTGATTATCCACAACATGGTGACTAATATATGACCTGGAATTTGTATGTTATCTTTCATAAGTTCACGTGTTCCTTAACAACTACATTCTGCTATTCTGAGCATGTAGAGATCAAATATCACAGGAAAAATGCAAAAAACAAAAGGTGCAAGAGAGTTTAGTCAGGTAACCGGAAGTAACTTACCGGGTGTCGCCCCTGGGGGAACATTTTATCTCTGCTGTGGGGTCAACAGTGTCCTCCTCAAAAACCTCTCCAAATGAAGATGCGAGGATTTATGAAGCTCACGGACACAAACCCATCCGCCTTTATTTATGAGGACAAACTTAATTTTAAACGCAGACCTACAAGCCAGCTGTTCAGTCTGGGCTTACCGACAGTTTAACGTGAATCCCCCGCTCCTCGAATGGCTCATTAGCTGTAGGCAGCCCAGAGAATGGAGGTTTAAAAAAGCAGGTAAGAAAGGAAGTTACCTCAGTCATGCGTTTGTTTTTCTTTTGTAGTTCAAAGTATTCCGAGTACAGAGTTAAAAAAAAAACACAACAACCCACAAAGGCAGAACACACAGCCTCAAACTGTCGCCTCTCAAAGCGTCAGAAACATATCCACACAAGTTAATTGCAGTGAAGAGTTCCCACTTGACTCGCCGCGGTCGCTGGTTGGCGGTTAAAGAGGCAATAAAAATCAGAAATGTTGTTTTCGTCCTTGAACCTTAATTGAAACCTGCGTCCATAATATGTTTAACATAAAAAATAGGAAATATATGGTTAATTTTCGTTGCAAAAACTCCCACAACAGCGCGAACGCTGCAGCGTCTAGCTCGGCTCTATCATCAATGGCAACTTTCTCACGCGGTTTCACGCTCCCCCTCTCTAACCGAAACTCTAGGACGGCCCCTAAAATGGCTTTCGACCAATCAGAACCGCTGCTCCACGTGGGTTGAGGAACGCGGCTTCTAGAATTGACCAATAGCCGCTACGTAAACTTCTTACAGTCCGTTGACCTCGCAGAGCTACGAGATTTCCGACCAATCAGCGCCTCGCAAGACTCTGCCACTTAGGAAGCGCGCGGGGAAGGCAGTGCGGTGGGTAAAAGGCGAGTTTCATCTGTCAATCAAAGTAACGTGGGCTCAGCAGGAGAAGCGCGCGCACATGGACTAAGAACACATTTATGCATACACACAAACTTCTTGTTTTGTTTTTTTTGCTGCCGTAACGTCATGCCAGATAATCTCAAACACCTTCTCGTTTCTCTCCAACTGTAACTATCTTTCTGGCATTTATAAAATTCACTTTTGTCACATTTGTTTTGGGGGGAAAAAACTGTTGTTTAGTTTTAATCAGTTGGTAAATTTGCAGTATTCAACCCCACAGAATATTATATTGTTAAGCTAAGTATTATATTACCTGCTGTTTTAAAGCCGTGTGACATCGTATGCAATAGCCTACTTGCAAACTCTTTAAAATTTATGTGATCAAGTGGGAACCTTTCAGTAAAGATATGGAAAATTGGATTTTCTAACATTTTCAATGTTTTATTCTTAGCTGAATGAAGTCTGACCACCAATATATTAGTTTAATTTTTTTTCCATTAACATCATTACTTTATTGTAAGCAGATGGGTTGTTTTGTTTGTGTCTTCAGGCAGAAAACTATAACCATCCTCACTACTTCCATCCATTATCCTGGACAGGTCACAAGTCCATCACAGGGACACATAGAGACAAACGAGACAAACAACCATTCACTCTCTCACTCACACCAAGGGACAATTTAGAGTTACCAGTTAGCCGAACAGTCATGTTTTTGGTCTGTGGGAGGAAACCCACTACTACCAAATTCCTTTAAGTACTTTGATATTAGTAATTGTTAATATACAGCAAGTCACTAAACGAATAATGCAATAAAGTGACCAGAATATAATCAAAAAGGTGGCAGGAACAGGCTTAAGAATGGTGCACATAGTTTTCTCTGCTCCACTTATCTCATCTAAAGAGCCCCTCACTCCATATGGAAAGGCCCCGACCCCCTTGCTGACCTGTGATTGGCTTAAAGAGCTCAACCTCTGACCCTATGACCTCTGACACCTGCAGTGGCTGATTCAGTCCATATGAGAAACTCCTGACTGTGACCAACCATTACCTTCTACCTTAAATCTCCTGCACCTACACATCGGGTGCACTGGCTTTATAATAAGCAACTATGAGTTTGATACAACTTCCTTCTCTTAAATTTAAATTCATCTTAACAAATAATATATTTTATACAAAGACTGAGTCCAATTACAACAATATGCTTATTTATATTAGGTCAAAATGAGGAATTCTTTGCTGATCCTTTGCAAATTAAACACACTCATGTCATATGAAACAACTAAATTGTGCTCCAATATTGTTATGTTGTCATGCACAGGTGATTATAATGAAACGGATGAACTTTAAATTTAACTTTAAAATTTTTTAAGAAGTACTTCACACATGAATATGAAAGCAGTACCGGAGAAAATATAAGAAACATCACATGCCCACAAATTCCTATAAAAAAGGGGTAATGATTACCATTTCTTGTTAGTGCTTTATCAGTTCCCCAAAGAAGAGCAAACAAGAAGAAAATGAAAAACAAACATTTTACGACCTATTTTCTTGTCTGAATTTTTTGAGCACAATGTTTTTCCTCATCTCAGTATGAGCTAGAAAAACAACACTATTCTAAATGAAATTATTTTTTAACCCCTGAGGTAGTTTAAGTTAGTGAGGACCGGTTATAATCCTTTTAAACATGACTTCTTGCCCGAGAAAGTCACACAGTGTAATATTCAAGTGTCACGCTCAAGGAACAAGATAAGCAAATGGAGGGTTTCAAGTGTTTCAGTGAGCAATAGTTATAAAAGATGAGGTTATTTTTTTATGCATGGAACTCAGTGTGTCTGAGTTCCTGTGACCAAAGTGCTCAGTCATGATGTTTACGGATTATTTCACTAATCTTCTCATGAACAATAACAAAGTTAAAGATTGGACGGGGATCACAGGAAACTGACATGTTATAAATGAGAAAAACTCACTGATAAAAGGTTTTTGTGGTGTGATGACTCAGAAATCAGTTTTTTACACAATATCCATTTTATTGTTATGTGGAGTAGTGTAGTGTAGTGCGGTGTTGTGTTGTTAAAGAAAATAAAGCTGTAGAAGAAACTTAGTAAAATAAACACAAAACTATGGATTTTTAGGCCGCTCTGCATGATTTTAAAGTAATTTTTTTAAATTGGGGTGTCACTGTGTCTGCAACTAAGATTGTGTTTGGCCAAACAGTCAGTACATTAAATAAAAAAAATGTTTTGATGAGATAATCTGTCACTTTCAATCCAAACTACAATACTTTCCCAACTCCTGCTACATCTAGCTGCAGCTGCTTTTTGTTCTAGCACATAATTCTAGATTGTTATGACAATTGAAAGTGTTTTACGATGAAAGGGATCCACATCAGTTTTGGCCCTCCTTGGACCTGTTTGCTCATCAATCCAGTCATATTTCAAAGAGGTGCAACAGGTAAAAGGTTAATTGTTCATAACCTACAGGACTTCATTTCAAGCTATAACTTAAGCTATTCGATATAAAGAATGTTTTAACTGCATGCGCAGAATGTCACACTGACAGAAGATGTACAAGAGGAACAAGACTCGTTTAAGCTGCAATATTCATTTGAGTTTGGTGGAAAAACACAATGCAACCCAAAAGCTAAAATATGTGGAGACTCTTGTGCCAGCTGACAAGCAACGATAATGGTTGTAATTTCAATTAATTGAATGACCTTGACCCCTATGAAGACATGCATGGACAAACAAATCAATGCCTGTGGACTTTTTATCTTAACATTGCAAATCACCCCCCCAATCACAAAGATTTCAAGACAAACATCCTCAAGTTCACAATTATACCACCTCTGGTTAGATGTAGCCGACATTGTAGTGAGGACAGATTACCACATGGCAGCAGCCTGGAGAACCTTGTTGTGTAAGGGAGTCATGCTGTTCATGTTTTAAACCCTGGACGTTTTCTGTATTTTTATACGAGTTAAAACACTCCTTTGTGTTCTGGTTCAGTGAGCCAACAGAGACAGTGCACTAGCACACATGAGCTCACTGGCCTCCTGATTTCTTTAACAAATGCCCATCCCCTCATTCATTTGAAACACCCCCCCGCCATCCTCTTCTGTTCCCCAGTCATTTGTTTAAAGTGGCCAAGCACACAATTAGCCTCTGCTTTGGATGGGGTGCAAGAACCTGCCATACAAGCCTCATTTGGTTTGCAAATGTCCAATTTCTTTCTGATTTTAGTGGCTAAAACAAATGGCTTTGCTTTGTTTATAAAGGAGGGGGGGCTGTTTCAGCAGTGACCTGGTCATTTGTCTGTAGAGGAGAGAAGAGGCTCTCCCCGATAATGACTGAACAAGCAGCTTTGTGTGGGACGGCAAATAGAGTGATCCCACTCTTGTCCTACTTAACACAAGAAGAGCTTTGCTGCAGTGTGTGTGTGTCAGGGTTTCTATCTGTGTGTGATCTTATATGCAAACATGTGTGTTTTGTTGGGTTGTGTCTTATTTGAATATGTGTATGTGCACATTTGGTTAGTTTGGTTAGTGACAGTGTGTGTGAGTGGGTGTTAAAATGTGTATTCATGCTCATGAGGTGGTGTGTGTGTGTGTGTGTCAACAGCAGATGATTTGCGTGAGGGTTCTGGCAAAGCTGTCCCATGAAGCCCCTTTGTTTTGTTTAGAAAGTTCTGTTTTTAATGGACAACCAAGGACATAATTTGAATAACATCAGAGCTGCCTGTGAGCCACTTTCTCCATGTTTTAACTGAACAACTGCTCGAGGACCTGACCAAACTAATCCAGGTCCTGCTGTGCCAAATCCAGATCTCTTGTTTGAACCGCGGTCCTGTTCAAGTTTACAAAAGCCGGTAGAAAGTTATTGTATACGTAGATATCAGTCTGAAGTGGAGCCTCGCGGGAGCTCGGTTTAATGTTTGTCAAGACGAACTGAAATATTAAAACCACACAAGGAAAGTCTCTAATCAGCAGAGTCAACATCAAGTGTTGCCAAAGAAGACTTGTGACACAGTCACATATTATTTTGTTTGCTCATTTTATCAAAATCTTATTGTAATAATGAGTTATTTAGATTTTTACTTGTTTAAACAGAGTACTGTGCAAAAATTTGAGTCTCCTTTTCTTACATTTTGCCTCCAAAGAATGCTAATTTAAATTGGTTCTCAACAGTAGTTCTTCAGGTTTTCTGAAGTGCTTTTAAAGTTTTTCTTGGGACTTTAGTTGTTTTTGTTGTTGTTGTTTGCTAAGCCACTTAACTCTGACCTAGTCATTTAGCATAAAAAAGTTCCTGGTAGAAACAACGTGTGCAGAAGTGAGGAGTGGATAAAAACTTTTGTGGATCTTATTCATGTAAGAACATAACTTTGTTTGAATAGTTCACATTTTAAAATGTTATGGAATGGAAGTTTTATGTGTGACATATAAACGTTGACACAAGCTCCTCATGAGAAAGCTAACAATGTTTTTCTTTTTAAAAGATGAAAATTGCTTGTTTGAAAACATTTTAACAAAATGTAAAATCTCTCATGTTACTTTATATGTCAGTTCAGATGAAAAATAAAAGCCCACATCTCTGGGCAATGGAAATTTCTGAGACCTATGTCCTTCAAAGTATTAATTCTGTGTCTGATACTTTCTTCCTCGTGAAAGTATTGCGAAACGGGAGAAGCTGTGAACATTTTGCAAACTTCTGTCAGGTACGAAGCATTAAACCTCCTCCTGTTCATGATGTAAATCACTGCTGTCATCAGTGTCCCATGCTCTGAAGTTTCTCCGCAATATTTGATTTCAAGCCTGTGGAGAGTAATCCTGGGATATCAGACCGCAAACTGAGCTAAAAATGATAACAAGTGTGAGCATGAACAGAGAGCTAGAGTTTGAAGGACTAAACATTGTTACTAAAAGTTATGGTCAATAATTTGTTGTATTTTTCTGTGTCTGTGAAACACTGATATCATTCTTGAAGAATAACTTATGTTGCAACAATATTTTACACAAGAAACTATGAAGTGTGCACAGACAAGATCTTAATTTCTGAAAGCAGAACAGATTCTTTATCATGTTTGGCTAATTCAGTGGGGAAAAATAAAAAATTACGTGGAGGGGATTTTTTTCTTTCCTTGTGACCATGAGGATGTTCTTTATCATCACTAAGAACCCTCTTCCTCCATGGCTGGAGGGTGTTCTCAACTGAAGCTATGTAAAACAGGTTTTTGGCAACGTGAACCTGCAGAATGTTCTTCATTCCCTGTGTGCTGAGATCTTGTATAATTTATGACGGCACGTTAAACAGCCCAGCACCAGGCAGCCGATCGTGTAAACAGATCAGGGCTTTTACAGGCCTCTTGCCGGCTGTTTAAACAGACAAAAGGAAAAGGGGAGAAGGAGAGAAATTAAAAACCTAAATGGGAAACATCTGAAACAGAGTGTGTGTGTGTGTGTGTGTGTACGTATGTGTGCGTGAATGTGTGAGAGAGAGACACAATGTGTGTGGGGGGGAACTCACATAAAATCTTGCGAGCGCATAGAAACTTGCACAGATAGACAGCACTGCTTGCACACAGACACACTATGAGACAAAAGTGCCACAAAACCTCCAGTTTTATCAAGTCCAGCTGTGAGTGGAGTTGTATCAAAGGCAGCAGAGCTGTGGTGCTGGAGAGGAGATCAAATCCAGATGGGTTTCAGTCTGTCAGGCAGACCTGCGCGCCCCCTCCTCTGTGATTTGGCTTTGTTACTTTATAAATTGCTCTGGCTTCTACACTGATCTTTTCCCTTTCTGCTCTCTCCTTTTGTTTTAGTTTATGCTTGTCCTGCTTTGGTGAATTCAAACATGAACAACAGGGGGGCTGATACAAACATTAAAACAAAAGCAATGAGCCGGTACAAACCCAGCGTGAGATGTGTACCTTGGCTCCGAGCCACCAGGACGTCCGTCTGCGTCTCTGATCACAAAGACAACAAACCGAACCACAACTAGATAATGTCGAGAGAAAACAAAGTGTTTAAAACTGTGAGGATCAGGATAAAGGCTTTTTCCTCTGAGAGGTTTCGTCTAACACGAGCAGCGACAGTCAGAACCATGATCCACATCAGATTGTTGGTCGAAACCCACATAAACATACATATTAGCTGAAATAGCTTGGCTTGTGTTGTGTAACATCATGAACAAAATACAACTAATCACTTTTAAAGCTGATTTTTCCCACTCACTTTAAATAAATGTGACACCTTTGTGTGCATTCTCAATCATCATCCTCTTCAACCAGTGAGGTAATATTCCACCTCTTAGCCAGCCTCAGTAAGCCAGGGTCATAGCACCAAGCCCCCCATCTTTGACTCACGCTCATGGCACCATCTGTCCGACTCGTGTGATTCCCTTCTGCAGGTGGTGGGCCCTCAAGAAGGCGAACCCATGTAACTCATTTGGGCTGAGCCTGAGAGGGACCCATGGGAGGAGGCCTGGTCACCAGGCATTTGCCAACTCCCACCTGCCCCCAGGGCTATCTCCAGGGTGGGGTAACCTACATCTAGGAGAGGGACATCCAGCTCCTTGCTGTCATCTGGCCATAAGAGTATCATGAGTTAATCTTTGTCTAGCCTGTCATTTAGGACCAATCTACTTTTGGAAACCCTACCAATGCCCCCATTAGCGGAGCTCCTAGAATCTTTCAGGCACACAAACTCCTCTACCACAATTAGGTGTCGATTCGTTGAGGCGATGACAAAGAGGGATTGTCATGTGACCAAATCATGACTATCTGAATATAATTAGGATAACTAATTACAACTACTACAAATTTACAGGACAATTGTTCCTCCCTAATAAATTAAATTTAAAGAAGCATTTCGATGTGTATCAGTTAAAGAGATGGTTTTGCAATTTTTGAAATGTGTTTTAATGTCATGAGTGGTCAGTGGCTTACCTGCAGCAAACAGCAGTCAGAACAGGCTCAGTTTGGAGAATTATAGAGGATTCAAATCATCTAAAACAACTCAAACCTAAAAAGTCACAGCATAAGGACGATGTAGCAAATGAGATTTTTATTTGACAATTTAAGCACATGGTTGAGATTAATAATTTAAACTTGTGCAAGTTCAAACTGTTTACTGCTTTGTATTCACATATTGAACTCCCACTTTCATGATCAATAATACTTGATTATTTTCCTTCATTAAAATGCTCCATTACTGTCCATAGCTCACTCAAAAAGAGACTAAAATTCATTCAGGATTAACACAATAATTAAAATTTTTCTAATCTGTAAGTGTTCAAAGCTTTTAATAAGTGATCCACCTGGTGCCTCACAGTGTAAAAGCTCTTGAGGTGCAGAGGTTTTTTCTTTTGTCTTGAACTACTCTTTGACTGCTTTGAAGTCTTTTGGACATTTATGTACAGCTAATGATATTCCATATAAATTTACAGCAGCTACAAATGTTCAAAGTCCAAAGCAGACAGTCAAACTTTTTTATTTATTTTAGTTTTTTATTAACCAGCGGGGCGCTTCGATCTGTCTTTTTGATCCACCTGTTTGATCTAGATATTCTTTTTGATGTACTTTCCTCTAGTTTTCCTCTTCACTTCAACAAGGATAAAACAGAAAGCTGAGTTGTAGCCATCCTGTTCCTCAGCCACGAAAACCTTTTTCATGTTGAGAGCAGCATGAATGATGTAGTTGAACTGTAGCGTCTGACTTTGAGACAACATTGCTCGTTTAAATGGATTATTTTTGTTGATGTGTGCTACATTGGGCCTGTTCATGTACCTGCCCACATGTTTTATTCATAATCTTTTCAGCTGTTGCCCACAACATTTGTTTGTTTTGTTTGCAAGGCTACACTTGTGGGTGTGTGACAGGAAGGAGGTGTCAGGGGAGCGTTCAAGCCCATCAGGTAGGGTTTTGTGTATTTTACCAAGCACTAACAGCCCATTATTTGTCCATGTGAGCTTTCTTTTTATGGCCCGGCACTTTTATTTAAAGAACAACAGAAAAAACAGGAACAAAGCTCCTTCTTTGGATACACCAACACCCAGTTTGTCTAACAGCCATGCAAACAGGCTCGGAGGGGAAGTACCCACCAGGGGTGATAATCAAAACCTTGTTATGGTCATGGAGAATGCAAATAACACTGTGTGTATCACTGTGCCGTATGCACAAGGTAAAGGTGTGGACAATTCTTCCCGACTATAGGCGCATGTTTCTGTGGAATAATCTGACGTTAGAATCTTCCTTCATTTGAAAACAATTTGTATGACCAAGATCTCTATGTGTGAAGAGATGCAAATAAAATAATGTGTGTGTGCGTGCATGTGGTGTTCTCAGATGTCACATGCACGCGCTCCTCGACCGCTGAGCTAATCCAAGAGACAGGCTTAGACACCGAGACTCCTGCGACCCTTTAAGTACGCACTAATGCTGTTAAACCGTAGAAACCACTACCACCACCTCTTTCTTATTTAGCAAACCGTGCCTCTCAGATGTGGCTGCGGTGATGTTGAACATGTGTATGGTTAATGACGTCTGTGTCAAAGACCAATCAGGCAGGCATGCAGGGGAGGGAGGGGATGACAAAGAAGGTTTTGGACCCCGTGACTGCAGACCTGCTTATGTGTCCTTGAGCCAGACAGTGGAATCCCCCACAATTAATGATCAGAGCTTAAACAAAACTTCCAATTTTACATTGTCGCTCACGTTGACTGTGGATCTGTTCAGCCAACGGACTTGTTTTCACTTTAATAACTGCAGAAGCATTTTCAGTGGATTCAAGTTGAAACGAGAAGCCCCTCATCCTGAACTTAATCTTTATCCGGTGTTGATATATTTATAACCGATCTCTTGGTCGCGTCCAAACTCGTCTTTGTTTTCTCCACAAGTATCTGTCTAACCACAAAAAGAAAGATGTTGAAAGTGATGAGAGGCGGAGGCTGTGAGGAAGGAAAAGACAGAGTGATGGGAGACTAAGAAGATTTAACTGAGTTATTCAATGCTGGTGTTAAAGAAGCTTATGATTCCAGCTTTGCTGCCAGATACACTCACACACATACACACACACACCCACACACACACACACTCCAACATTAATGCATGAAATACATTGTCTCATCATCTGACTGTTCGCATGTGGGCAGCTGTGGGTGTGTATGTGAGTTTGTATAAGTCTTAGACTTGTAAAATTAAGTCTGAAGTGTCACTTCTTACTTCAGTGTGATTCACACTGATCCTATTAAGCAAAAGCCGGACTAGCTCAGGCACAAACACAACAACACACGCAAGCATTAATGAGCTTTTTTATGTACATGTGTTCTACTAATTTGTGTGCTTTTTATGACACAAACACAGGTAGCATTAAAAAAAAAAGTTCAAATCGTGTGAAAAACATTGTGTGAAAACAATGTTATGACCAATAAATATCTTTTTGTTATAGATACTGTAGCTCTTTGAGCAGCTTCAATTTGGAGAAAAAGATTAATTCTGACCAGATTTTCCAGCTTATGGGTAGTCTGAGTAATGACAAGACCAGTTGTCATCATAAGACAGCTCCAGTTTCAAGTACTTAATGGTTCATGCAAGAACTAGTTTACAAATCTTTAAGCCAGCATCTTACTGGACTGCAGTTTTTGGTGACTGGTTTGCTAAAAGCATTTGCAAGGGAGTTACAAAAATGTTTTGAAAAGTTCCCAGGGGTTTCTCAATTTTTTTGTTGTTTTGATGGACTAAAATACTGTAATATTGTAATACTTTATAGGTACTGCATATCAAGCTCGGCTGAACTCAGAGGACTCAGGTGCAGACGGACACGAGGGACTCAAGGGTATGAAATAAATCATAATTATTTAAATAAAGCAAAAGGCCAAACGTGGCAGCAAACAAAAAAAAAACAGTTAACTCAAAACTTACAGAGGGAGAACAAGCAGGGTGACGAGCGGGTAACACGAGCAAGAGACACGAGCAGGTAACACAAGCAGGACCGTCAAACAAAGACAATGAACCGACAAGGAAGTGGAGCAGAGAGACTGGTTAAATTCAAATTGAGGAGACAGGATAATGACCAACACCTGAAGGGAGAGACTGACAACTATGGGTAGGTGTGACTCATGAACAGAGAGTGAGGCAGAAAGAGATAGAGCGTGAACAGAAGGAGAACACGAGACCAGGAAACAGGAGAAACAAAACCACAGATCCTGACATTGCAGGTGTTTTCTAAGGCAGTCCTTTGCTGAGAATCTTTTGAAAATTAAGTCATTTTGACAAAAAGTACCTTTGATAGAAGATTTGCAAGTAAAATATAAAAACAGCAACAATAGTTAATTTTTAGCAAAACAAAATGAAGTTACGTTGAGGAATGAATGGTTGGATGGAATTTTGTTTATTGTGTCAATGTTTTTTTGTTTTTATACTAAAATTCCCCTCAAACGGTTATGATGGTCACTAAAAGAGCTGTGATCCTTCTATGAGGGTTACCACAACTGGTAGAAATCAGTGTTTTTATGTCAGTAAAATACAACAACACCACATCTGAGGACATTAACAAAACAGAACATGAAACACTACATATAGAGCTGGAGTGCTCAATAAACAAGTGAAAATTAAAGACCCAGTATTCCTCAAAAGAATGCATATCATCCGCTGTCTTTTATGCCTGTCTTAAATTATGAAGCTGTAGCTGTTTTGGTGACATGTTCAGAATGTTTGGAATGACTCTCAGCTACTACCATGTCACATTTTTGCTTAATATGTAAAAAAAAAGTTTTCTGTTTTTTTAAGGTCATTTGGTTATTGAAGGCATCTTGAATTGGGTTTTCTCCAAAAGATTAGTTGTACATTCAGTCATTACTTTCTGCAGGTTGTATTAAACATGTATCTGGTGATTTATGAGACATGGGCAAAAACATTATTTTCCACCTTTTCCTTTCAACAATAAGTACTTAATAATTTAATTACAATGAGGTTTAAAAACAACCCATCAGAAACTTAAAAGTTTTTATTTTTCAGGAAATAGTACCAAAGTCATCCTCTCGCTGTGTGTGCCTAACCTTTAGTGAACTCCACTAACTGCTCTACAGCCTCACAGATCAATACTTAATCTATTAGAAGAGATTAGCATTGTGACATTTTGTAATGGCTATCCCAGCAGGGATCTCGGGTGTAAATACTAGGCTGGTACTAAAACCAGGACCAGCATTAGACCAGCAGGAAAAAAACAAGATAGATTTGCTTGTCTTAGATTTTAGCTATAGCATTATTAATTCAAGGCTTTATCTAGGATTTTACTCATCTTATGTTCTGCTTTTTTCCTTATATATCAGTTTTATTTTGGTTTGCCCAACAAGTTTTAACAAAGGCATTCAGCTCTCAGTGTTCACTGCAGCATTGCAGATTTTTTTTTCCTCCAAATATTTTCAAAATTAGTTTCAGACTAGTGACACGTTTTACCAACTCACATCCTCATTGGCTTTCTGCACCCTCAGACAGGATATTGAGCTGTCAGGCTTAAAAGTGGGAGTCAAATCTTTTTTGAATTAGTTGTCTCTAATGTTGAGGAGACTGCTGGATATGGGCACCAATGATGGATGGATGGATGGATGGATGGATGGATGGATGGATGGATGGATGGATGGATGGATGGATGGATGGATGGA
>JAVKLF010000001.1:13707199-13722666 GCA_034783495.1 Millerichthys robustus
GATGGATGGATGGATGGATGGATGGATGGATGGATGGATGGATGGATGGATGGATGGATGGATGGATGGATGGAGGGATGGATGGATGGATGGATGGATGGATGGATGGATGGATAATGTTGAGGATAGAAAGATGGAAGACAAAAGAGGAAAGAAACACGAATGAAAAAAGGCTTTGATGGCTTTTTGGGGTTTAAATTTAAAAACCTAATTAATTTAACCTAACTTTTTCCTTTTTAAACTAATTTAACTGACGGCACATCTGTATGTACCGTAACAGGCATTAGAAGAAAAAAAAAAAGAATAGGATTTCACTCATAACATAAAATAGATTAACTTAATATCGATTTGATGAATTGCCCTAAAACCTAAAACAACCTGACATCGATTTTTCAACTCATTTGTTGAAATCTTTTCAAATCCAGAATATGAATGTGCACCTTTTTTCAAGATTCTGGTATGATTTCCAAAGAATTTTGGTCAGAACACCCAGTCAAGTAAGTCATTCATGGAGCAGAAGTTTGACACTAATATCCCAATCTCCTCCTCGTGCCAATGAGCTAAAATGTTCTCATTTGAAATGGTGAACTCGATGTTCTGCCCTCAGGTTAGACCAGATCCTAACATGAAGCCCACTTTGTGTTTGCGTGTGGGTGAATGATGAAAAGAAAATTGTATTTATACAGTCTGAAAGTTTGTCTGAGGCAAAACAAAACAAACAAACAAAAAAAAACAGGAGACAGAGTGTTACACAGAACAGCAAGAGTTTGGTTCAGTTCAGGTTATTAACAATGAAGGCAAAAAGTGAGGAGAAATCAGATTTCTAAGAAATCTAAGTTCAAAGTGATAAAAGGAGATAAGGGTAACAACTCTGCCCTGGGCTCTGCTTAATCTAGGGGCTTTTCATTAGAAAACCACTGTGACCTCCCAGCCACTAATGCCGTGAAGAACAATTACCACAAAAACCTGCAAGTCCTCATTACAGAATCTTGCCCTTATATTTTTATGTGCCATGTAGTAGATCATATTTGCAGTGTGTACGTAAGTGCTTTCTGTTTTTTGTGGAGGGAAAGATATGACTAGCTTTGCCAAGTCACTTGGTGGTTGGAGGTTGTTGCAGTTTACCGGTGGATGTGTAATCCAAACGCACAGGTTTTTCTGGTTATCGAGCAAATCCTGAACTTACATTTAGCTCAGCGCCAATGCCTGCTATAGTGTGACAACAGCTATTTAGTCTTGTTGATATCAGAAAGTTGAAAAGCTGCTTAATAAAATATCCCTGTCAAATTTAATATAATGTTTCATGTTCCATCAGACTCCACCAAGCATGAAGTTACAGAGGGCAGAAATGTCAAATGCTGAGCTATTTCACGCTACATAATCTAAGTGACTGGCTGAAAACAGGCAACACAGGCTTACAATATGTAAGTCATTGAGTGTGACCAAGCTGTGGGGTTACAGATTTCTCAGAGCCGACACAGCAAGACAGAAATACATCTGCAACCCCTTAAAGCCGGGAGACAGATAAGGAAAGCGAAGTTAACGTAAAGTTTTAAATATCGCGTAAACCATTCATTTTATGTCAGAGTTTTAGACTAAAATCATCTCCGCTTCAGCCAGTTTGACAAATTTTGAAGATAACATTGTATACAGTCTCGTGTGGCAGCCATCTTGAATTGTGTTCACTTCAAAAGTGAACCAGTTGTGGATGTCGATCCAGCGATTACAATTTGCAAGTTTTTTGTTTAAAATTTGTCCAGTGTTTCATGAGATATTTTGCTGACAGTACAAACACACAGGCAAGTACAAATATTGCTCACCTTTCATAGTAATGGACAAGAATTAGATCAGAAATAATAGTTGCTACAGTATGCACACAAATCCTAACCAAGCTAACAAAAAAAGACTACAAAATCACCAACACCAAACATTATGGTGTTTTTTTTTTTCTATATAATTCACTTATCCATATAAAGCTCAGGCTTGTCAGGTGTAAAGAACTCATAGAAGGCTTTAAACCAAGAATATTCCAAAGGATAAACACATGAACTTGTGTAAAAGGAACAACATCTACTCTATAAAGCTTCCTCAGATGTATGTTACTGCAGGTGTGTGTGTGTGTGTATGTTTTAGTGTGGGTTAAATGTTTCCTGGTTGTGGGTGGGCCCATTAGCCCACAACCCTTCATAGCTTATGGGTCAGTGGTTTAGGAAAAAATGCCCCAAACCACATTCATATACTAACCACAACACACACCACCACACAGTCTTTACAAACCATATAAATAGACATACAGGAAAAAAATACACCCTGGAAGTGTGACACACATCATAATAAATATTACTCATATAAAGCAAACACCCTGACGTGGTGAGCATGTGTGAGCATGTTGTGTGAGTCTTTCTTTATTGAAGTTTTATGATGAAACATGAAGCCCAGTCCTGATTCAAACCATATGACGACACCAGCGTTTGATCTCTGCAAGCTATTCAAGAGTCAGACAGACCCACAGTGTGTGTGTGGTCACAGAGCGTCTCCACACATGTCATGGGTTAACGGTAACACACACTCAAGAGGGGGGCGGGGGGGAATTAGCACTGATGCATGTTTGAGGAAAGGTATAGCAGAAACATTAGTCTGCTTCTGCCTGATCGGTCTCACACACACAAGTCAGAGCAAAACGATGTTTTACAATTCGTGTATTTTTAAAATGCAAGTGCTTTGTTTTCTAATTTTACATTGATAACAATTAAGCTTGAAAATGTTAATGTTAATTTCATCACAATAATAAAACTTTTGTAAAAAAAAAAAAAAACAGGAATAAATGTGAACATTTTTTTGTCTGTAATGCTCCATCACACCCATGTATATTAAGTCAATTATTGCAGTCGAACAAACATTTTGGATTTTATGCTAAGCTAACTTATGTCCTTATTTACAGTAAAACAAAGACACAAGTGCCAGCGTTGTCTTTCAAAATCTCTGCGCTTCACATTTCTACCATTATCTGTTCTCAGTGGTTTAATTTCAGCCCTCTGATTATTTATATATTTACACACACACACACACACATACATTGCTTGCAGGGCCTCCTGTTGCATCTTTTCTGTTTATTTGTCTCTGTCTCCTGAGACGTTGCTCAGTCCTGGTCTCTCTTTCATGGTTTCCTCTTTCTTACGGAGCGTCTCTTCTGCTGATAGTCATTTCTCAGGGGAAATTTCACAGAGGAGCAATACAAAGCGCCAAACCTCCCATGGCTCTGTCTCTGCTTCCTATCGCAGCCTTACAGGGTTTCCTGCACACACACACACACAGATGGGAAACACCCATCCAGTAAAGTTATTACCACACACATGTTTAGGTTGTACACGAGTAATAGAGGGAAACTGAGCATGCACAACTATGGGTTTGTGTTTACTGCGTTTATGCTCTTCAATGCTGTAATGACTCTTGTCGTGTTCCACTAGGACAAATGGGCTTACTTACACACACACACATACACACAAAAAACAGATATGAAAAACTGGATAACTTAACCAACACAAATGTTCAAGACTATGTAGTGGTCACCCCAAAGGGGAAACTGGGGTCACCTGTCTTTGCCCTAGGCTCAAAGGGCCTACTCAAGAAGAGACTGAACTTTTTCGTGGGTTTACTGATAACCACAGAAAAAGGTGATTTTACTGAAAAAAGAAATGAATCCTTTATTTCCTCATAACTGAACGATTTATGAGAAGATGTAATTTCAACTACGTATTTTATACCTAGTTGATCCTTTACAACAACACAAATAAATCATGTGTTTGAAGCTCCTGTAGGCTGTAGCAACAGGATTAATCCAGTCAGGTTCAAACTGAGAGATATTGTGTCAGAACTAAACTCCTCTCTGCACTGATTCTTACTTGTTGGTTGAGTAAAATAGTAATAGTTTCTCTCATATATCATTTAAACACATGCCTCCAGACACAGAGAAAAAAATAATATTCTGTGGCTTCTATTTTGTAATGCAGGGCCAAAAGCTAGCTGATGATATAAGAAAAATACTAAAAACGACAAAAAACTATCTTATTAAAGTACACATACTAAACAATTAACAGGAACTTCACACTGCAACCAGAGATTAGAGATGGCATGCACTACAGAAAACAGGCAATAAATCCAAGGACTCCACTTCCTGTGCAATATTTATTGTTGTTCAAGTGGCAGGAAATGAAATTAGCAGTGATTCTTAATGTGTAATTGATGACTTCAGTTTGTCAGCTCATTGAAGCCCATCAACGGTTAATCTTATTTGCAGCTTCTTGTTGTTTTTTTACTTAATTGTCTTGCTAACACTAAACTAGCAATTGTTGTTTTTATAGTATAGTTGCTGCAAAGTGCTGGAGGAGAAACTCTAATAAATTCTCATAAAAAAACAATCACAATTACAATCAGTAATCCTCAAATTAAACAAATGCGAGAGGTTCTTTCATACAAATACATATCTCCTTTACTAATTTATTTGCTTTCACCATTTCATTGCAACCAAGGATTTTCATCACAATTACCCTCTCGCATGAGAAACCCCCACACATAGTTTGGGCCAGTTTCCATGCAGCTCGTTTGTTAGTTTTCATTTAAAGTTAAGGGTCGAACCTCTGTAGCGATAATGCTGGGCTCCTGTTGCTGCAGCTCGGTTCCATTATCTGTTGGTGTTAATGTTTAGCTTGTGAAATATTTGACAACCGAGCATTTCTAAGCACAGATGGAGTCGTCACATTTTGCAGCTTTTGCAGGGAACGAGTGTGTGGGTGCATAGACGGGTATGGGAGTGTGTGCAGTTTGTGTGTCTAGCCATGGGCTGATGAGGGGAGGCATGTGGTGGCCATTTAGACGGATTAGAGCTGTCAGAGACATCAAGCGCGACTAATTATTCTGTTAGCACACTACACTGCAAAGACACAAAGTGTGTGCATTTGTGTGTGTGTTTGCAAAAAGGGCTTGTCAGGGAGACATTGAGGGTGAGTAAAGCTTGAAAAGAGAGATTTTAGAGGACTGGGTGACAGATGGAAATGAATTGATGCAGAAAAATGAGCAAAGAGGGGAAGAAGGGATGAGCTCTAAAAGCTACTGTTGTTATCCAGAGAGAATGGGCTCTGTACGTTTGAAAGATGGATTGATAGGAGCAGAGTGAAGGGCAGATTTGAGGTGTAGTGAAAAGCCCTGTCGGTAAATGTGAGGAAGATATAGAGCTGTGGTGCAAAAAAGACAACAAAGACAGAGGAAAAGAATAAGAGGAGGATGTAAGTGAGGAAAGGTTAAGAAGGACACGTCACAAGGAAAAAAAGGAGGGATGAGAGAGAGACAGAGAGAAAAGTGATGACCTACCTCATGCCTTCATGGATAACTGCGTTTGTATCCAAACATCCCAACATGCATCGCTCTTCCACTCGGGACGAAATTGGCCTGCGGCACCCAATCAGCCGTGGCCTTTTACCACTTTGCCGTGGGGCAGCGTGTGCACGAGTGTGATTGCAGTGTGTGTGAGTTCAAGCGTGACTGCAAACACACATCTGTTTGTATGTGTTTATAGATATATACCTTCTGACTTCACTGTCTGCCTGATTTATCTTCAAACGGACAGCTCACTCATCTCCTCACCCACACCGTCCTTTCTTATTTATTTACTCTTTTTTTCCCCATGGAGTCCATCTCTGCATCTCTTATCCTCACCACCAATCCATCCATCTTCTAAACACCTTCCATCTTGGGCCAACCATCCCATTTGATTCCTCCACACATTGCTCCATCTGCATCTGCTTCCCTGCAGGAGAAACAATTTCCCGAATCCCACCACGGTGCAAAGATTTCAAATTTAATACATCGCCTGTTCGTGTGATGGGTTCAGAATTTAAAGGTACGAGTGAGAGGTTCAAAGGTGAAGGAGAAGAGCAAGACGGAAGGTGTGAGAGACATTTTAGGATGAATTGGTGGGTGGATGGAAAACACAGTTCAGTGAACAGAGCATTTTATGTTTTTAACAAGAGTACCCCCAACGGTACACAATAAACCAATCTGTAAATTGTCATGGGCGTCAGTTCGTGAACTGTCCTTCTGAAATTTACACCATAAATATCTTCCCACTTTAACTTTTTTATGGATCATTATTGGCTTCAGTGATTTGTTAAAATGAATTAGTCGTTCACACATTAAAGCTCCCCATAGCTTCAACCAGAACAATCTTTAGATAATGAGAAGTAGAGCGACTATGAATGCAGTTTGAAGAAAGCGTCAAATGTAGCAGAGTAACAGCTTATTTTACGAGTCATGTTGTTGTAAAAGCTTATAGAGCATGCCAGGTGTGCTTTGGATCAGCAAAGATGAACAGAATCTGCTTAAAATGTTGCTTTTCCACATGTTGCTCAGTTATGGGCAGCCAAGGTTCCTCAAGTTGAACAAATAAGGATGTTTTTGTTGGTCAGCTTCAGTTTCTGTTTGCAGCATCACTGGCTGCAAAACCAACAAACGCGATGAGGAAGTTCAGGTACATCAAGGAGAACCTCTAGTGAAAGAGGCCAATATTTTTTTATTCATTGTTCAACTTATAATAAACTAAAATAAGGTAGGAACAACAGTGCTAAGAAGAGAGCAGTTCTCCTTTACCTCTGTTGAATTTGGAACAAACTATATCCCAAACATTTCATTCAGACCACAAGGAATTGTTACAACTTGCATGCATAGTATGTCTCCTATAGTAGTCTGGTCTTTACTCGCTGATGTTGAACAACTGAGGGATTTTTTTCTAAAACAGTTAACAATAAACTGTAATAAATGCTTAGTTATTATGTTTTTATGTGTGACAGCTCAGTGTATACAGGAGGTTCCCCATCAATCTACAACACAATGGGATTTATTTTTTTTCTCTTTCTTTGTCTTACCTTTCATCTTTTCTTTTCTATCTTTTCTGGTAAAAAAACGAAATTATATTCAGATAATTTACTCAAAATAACATATATTACATATATATAAAATATCTCTTTGTATTTATTTGAACATATAAACATGTCTTTGAGGATGCCAGTGCACAAGAGCTTTTAGCTTGTTTTTCTACTGCTCCCTGGTGGTCAGTATAGGAAAATACACAGCGATGGGAATCACATTTTTCATTGATTACGCTTTTCTTTTTATAGTATATAAACATAATAAATGTGACAAATGTACAATTGAAGAAAATGTGTTTGTTAAGTTAAATGCATTTTGTCACACAGACGGCTGTGTGGAATTGAGCAATGAACTTGAAAAGGGGAATAAACGAACAAACGAGAAAACGAATAAAAAGCTTTATTACTGCATGTTCATCTTCCATGTTTAAAATTTTCTGTCAGAGGAAAAAAAAGAGTGAACTCAGAGGGGAGGAGATAAAAATAGAAAAGCAGGAGAAAGAAGAATTATGGACAATTAAAGTCAAATTATGAGGCCACACTAGCAACATTAGCGACCAGAACTAATAATAAATCATCTCTGTGCGCTTCGACGATGGGTCGTACTCACATCTATAATTGGTACAAATTGGAAACCAGCAAAGCATTTAAACTTCAGTCAGAGTGTGTCTGAGTGTGTGTCTGTGTAAGTGTGCTTATACAAGCTTTTAGTGTTCTCATTAACGTGGAGATGATAAAATGAAGGATTAACACCGCCTATCTTTTTTGTTCCTACTAAACATCGAGGCATCTGATTTCAGCGCTGTAATTAGCAGCTCGTTATCCACTGAGGGAAAATAATCTGTGAAATTAGCCTCTGTGGGGGAGAAACTCTAATAAAACTTTTATGTTTCACTACATAAGGAATACAGAAAACCCAAAATTAAAAACAATTTCTTCTCCTAAGAGTCACATTTTTTGTTACTATGTACTGTTTTGGCACTACTGTAACTACAGTTCAATGCAGTAACACAGTATTTGATTCATAATAAGAATTTCTAATTTAAATGTATTTTGAATACAACTTTAAAAGAGTGTTTTAATTAATATACAATATACATTGTTGGAGTACATGAGATATGCTACCTGGAGATTATACACTGACTTTTGGAACAAGAGTGTGCAGTCAAGGTTATTTGTGTCCAGAATGTACCTCACCTCTTGCCCCTTTGAATGCTGGGAATGACACCAACCTTCTGCAACCCTAAATGGGTTTCATAATTTGGATTGAGTAACTTTAAAGAGGGGCGGGACGTCTATATTGTCTATATGTGGCCCTGTGACGGACTTGCAATGGACCTGTCCAGGGTGTACCTCCCCTCGCACTGTGAAAGCTGGATATGTGCACCTGTGACCCTGAAAGGAAGAAGCGAGAAACAGATAATGGATGGATGGATACCTTTAAAGAACATTTATGTTTTACTTCAAATAAAATTACAATATATTCCTATATGAGCGTAAAAATGTTATTCTTATACCGCATCATGAATGTTCTGGTTTAATCATGCAGACATTGGGTTTTGGCACCCATAAAAATCAAATATACCTGCCTTATATCGGTGATATAAGTATATGAGCAAAAGCACAAACAATAAATGTGTACTTTTGTACTAAATTATACTGACAATACATTAGCAGCTAGATTAGTAGAGATTGTAATTAAAAAGAGCATATTTGTTCACCAAACAAGTAGCTCGCTTTGCGCATGCGCAAACGCCCTATTGAAGGAAACCGCGAGAAGAGTGTGAAGTGGGAGTTAACTTAAAATCTGTGATTTGACTTGATCCCACTCAGGTGAAGATGACTGTAAGATTAAACGCAAATGGAGTAAAGTTTCACATGTTTTTGTAAACAGCTGGTGGACTTTACAAGGATGACCCAAGGAGTTTACGGGATCTGTGAAGTCCCACCACTAGTGGCACAGCAAATCAGGACAGTTTTCACCTGTTAGCCACCACACCAGCTAACTCAAGGTAGCGCTGAATTGGTAACTATTACCAAATCTTAAATGTATTTGTATGTTAAGAATTATATAGGAAACACTTACTAGCAATGTTTAGAATAATTTCAATACGGTATTTTGCCACTGGCTGTCAATCAAGTCAGTAAGAAATGTTAAGCTCTGTTTGCTAATCTTTCGAATGCTACGTTAGCTGGGATGCTATCAACAATCTGTGCTAGCTGATGTTTTCGTAGCAGGTATTTCTGATGTAGTTATAATGCAAGCTCGTTTCCTGATGTTCATTTCAAAATAAAATTAAACAATGTCAGCGCGAATTGGTTTTTATATGCTCAGTTACAATGGCTAAATGACTAATTTTGCTTCTTGGACTTACAAAATATCATGTTGTAGTCAGTTAAGTGAAATGTCTAGTGCATTTAGGTTTGTATTTAAAATGGTATATTTATTTTGAAATGGAAACATCTTCACTTCCTGATGCCGTAACTTTTTTGCACCTCCCCCAAACAAACGGCAGCCAGTCTGGCGCCGCTACTAAGCTAACCAGCGCGACAACTTAAACTTGTTGTTCACCGTAGAATAATCACTTAGGTTGTCTAAACAAGTTCATAAAGTACGCATTTCTTTTTACTCGCATCATTGTGTATTGGTGAGCTTGCATAATTTATTTTCCACTTCATAAATGCATTATAGTGTTAAAGTTAATGGGTCATCAGTACCTTCTGCCAGCCACCTTGACTCAAATATATATTTTTAACGTTTTGCTGGAGAAAGTGGTCTTTGTTTCACTTTTTTTTTAAAGTATATTTTCTTACCACACATTCTGTAATTGTACAACTTACAGTCGATGTTATGTTTATGTAGAATTATCAAAACGTTTCATACAATTTTAAATTGTATAATCTTTTATTCTGTTTTCATCAGCTCGTCCACCTTTTCAGACAGAGATTTGTCGTCTAACGTCTCAAAACTGCCTTTAATCAGTCCTGTGAAGATCATTTAGACACCAAACATCCTGAGGATGATGTAAAACTGACACCAGAAGTGAAATACTTTCTCAGAACGTGTGGCAGAAGCGTCAAATTAAAATGTCTATTACCAACACTCCTACCAGCAATGATGCCTGCTTAAGCATCGTCCACAGCCTCATGTGCCACAGACAGGGTGGCGAGAGTGAGACATTTGCCAAACGAGCCATCGAGAGCCTGGTGAAGAAACTAAAGGAGAAGAAAGATGAGCTTGACTCCCTCATCACAGCTATCACTACCAACGGTGCCCACCCCAGCAAGTGTGTTACCATTCAACGGACACTTGATGGACGATTGCAGGTAAAAAGTTAAAAATGAGCATGTACATAATTATGAAGATGTTTTCCCCTCCTCATTTTGATATAATACTTATAACATTTGACGGACTTTGGTTGACTGTAAAGTAATCATGCACTACAAACACTGGCTTTAAATTCTTAGTACTTCAGCTTGTGAACTTACAAACATAGTAATGGCCTAAAATGAGTGACTGTGCAGTGAATTATTTCTGTTTTCCTATTGTTTCCAGGTGGCAGGGCGTAAAGGGTTTCCTCATGTAATCTATGCCCGTCTGTGGCGGTGGCCTGACCTGCACAAGAATGAGCTGAAGCATGTGAAATACTGTCAATACGCTTTTGATCTGAAGTGTGACAGTGTGTGCGTGAATCCCTATCACTATGAAAGAGTGGTATCTCCTGGCATTGGTAGGTAACTGGGAGCATTGAGGTTTGAAGTTAGTTTAATCATCTGAAGCAAAATATACATAACATTTCAGTGTCACAGTTTGAGATCACAGACAAAAGATTTTTTATAGTAGTATTGGCCGTAGGTTAAAGTAGGTAGTACCTGGTTTAAAAATACTCAGTCATTTGTCTGGATTTTCTACTAAAATCTGTTGAAAGCTTTTTTTATCGTTTCTTTAGTCTTTACCACTTTAAATGCCCAGTTATCTAGGCATTTTGTCTTTTGTTCTTCAGACCTATCAGGATTGACGCTGACCGGTCCTGGACCCAGCTCAACACGACCAATCAAGGACGAGTATGATTTTGACGGGCCACAGAGTATTCCCTCTGTTGAGGGTGGGCACTCTCTTCAGACCATCCAGCACCCCCCATCTAGTAACCGTCCTGCTCAAACCGAATCATTTCCGACCCCGAGCCTGCTCCCACCCACTGAGGCTTCCACCTCAGCATCATCCTTTCCACCTATTCCTGCAGCATCAAGCGGTAAGATGCAGGACATTTGTGTGTGTGCTTGTGTAGACTGCATCACTTTGTTTTTATTAACTTAAACACCTTCCTCTAAAGACGCATAGTTTTGTCACAGTTGGCTTTTTCATGAGAGTGGCAACAGTTTGTGAGTTTATATTGTATATTTTTTGTCCTGTTCATCTTTGAATTGAATTTCCTTCTCAGGTGCCAGCTCCAACTGGCCCAGAAACAGCGTTTTCCCGCCCAGCATACCTCACCACACCAACGGTCATCTTCAACACCATCCTCCAATGCCACATCCAACACACTACTGTAAACTTAAACTGTTTTTAGTCAATGCACAAGAAGTCATTTGTTAATTTTGTTTTTTTGTTACACCAGGGTGTTACTGACAGTAAGCTGTATTTTCCCCTTCAGGGCCAGTACACAATGAACTCGCCTTTCAGCCTCCAATATCTAACCATCCAGGTGAGAAAAAAAACTCACAATATCACAGAATATTCTCAGCTTGGCTTGGAAGTTAGAAAGGGGGGCTTTGGGGAAAATAGGTTCGGGCACCACCAATCTGGGATTTATTATTCTGAGTATTGTCTTTTTTGAGACTGTTGACATCTTCTGCCATTTGCTTCAGCTCCTGACTACTGGTGTTCCATCGCTTATTTTGAGATGGATGTTCAAGTCGGGGAAACGTTTAAAGTGCCATCTTCATGCCCCGTTGTGACTGTGGATGGATATGTTGACCCCTCAGGAGGAGACCGGTTCTGTTTGGGCCAGCTCAGTAATGTACATCGCACTGAGGCCATCGAGAGAGCCCGGTAAGTTACCAAGATACTATTCCACAAATAAGAAGTGTTGGAGAAACAGTTCTGCTCAGGACTCCCAATGGAAATACAAAAGATCCACAGCTGAAAAAATTTTTTTGCTTTGCAGACTTTTGGCAAATTGTGTTTGTTTTTTTAATATGCTATTCAAATAATACTTAATTTTTCTCATCTTCCCAGACTTCACATTGGAAAAGGCGTCCAGCTGGAGTGTAAAGGTGAGGGTGATGTGTGGGTGCGGTGCCTCAGTGACCATGCTGTGTTTGTTCAGAGCTACTACCTGGACAGAGAAGCAGGTCGAGCTCCAGGAGATGCTGTTCACAAAATCTACCCCAGTGCTTATATCAAGGTAAAGCAGCAAGCCGTACTTTATAGTATCAATTATTGAGTGTTATAATAAAGATTAATATTAGAGAAATGTTTTTTTTCTTTTCTGGATGCAGTCTCTCATCTCTTGCCATCTTCTCATCTTTTTTCCGATCATGTCTCCTAGACCAAATATATATATATATATATATATATACATGTATATCAAGCATTGAAAGTGTTTTCTGTCCTTCCAGGTGTTTGACCTTCGTCAGTGCCACAGACAGATGCAGCAGCAGGCTGCTACAGCTCAGGCAGCAGCAGCCGCACAAGCAGCGGCTGTGGCAGGAAACATACCTGGTCCTGGATCAGTGGGAGGGATTGCTCCAGCTATCAGTAAGCTTCAGGCACTGAACACTCAGATTTGCAGTCTTAAAGGCTGCTCCGATCATAAATTTGATGGTTATTACGATGGAAATATGTGAGCTCTTTGTTTCTGATTCCATGTAAGCAGAGTATTATGATATTTTGAAGAGAAGACATTTTACTGTGTAACTGATTGCTGAAAACACTTTGTTTTTACCATGTTGATGTATAGGTAAACTGTTAGTCTGCTAAACCCCAAAACTCTTCTGTGCCTCTGTCCTTTCAGGTCTGTCTGCAGCAGCTGGGATCGGGGTTGACGACCTCCGAAGACTCTGCATTCTTAGGATGAGTTTCGTTAAAGGCTGGGGTCCTGACTACCCCCGCCAGAGCATTAAGGAGACCCCCTGTTGGATTGAAATCCACCTGCACAGAGCTCTGCAGCTCCTGGATGAGGTTCTCCATACCATGCCTATAGCAGACCCCCAACCACTGGACTGAGATCTCCGCTGCAGCAGCAGCTTCACACCTGAACTCCCAGAAGCTACTGAAAGTCTTCCTCAGTGGTGGAGAAGGTGAAATCAAACTCATCATAGAAACTTCCCGATGTGTTTGATAAATCTTTGTGCACTGTGGCTCTGTTTGCTCATGATAAAAACATAAACCAAAGCCATAAATTAAAATTATGTTTATAGTTTTGACAGATGGCTTTGTTTTTTTGTTTGTTTTTAACGGAGCTGAGAAAGAAGTCACAAATTGCTAAAGTTAAAAAACACCATGCACATAGAGGACCAGCATGCTGTGAAAGTGGAACATGACCAGACACAACCACCAGCTACTGATGGACTCGGCAAACATTAGAGAAGCACCGTCAGGGTGTTGGTACACCGCCTGTGTACCTCCTGTCAGTATTCATTAAAAGCGACTCTACACCTGGAACTACAGGCTTGTTCAGTCGAGTGTCGGGCTAAAATGGAATCCTGTTAACGTCTGTGTATCTTTTCTCACCCTCACTGCCTCTTAGCCACTGGAAAGACACTGGTGCTGGAACAGAGCATGCCAGATAATTACAGGCGTTAACAGATTTCACACAAACAATCCACAACCCAAATCTGCAGCTGGCTCTCAACCTCTGAACTGAAACATGTCTGGACTTGTCCCTGTCGGCTCTATTCAAAGTAGGGGTTTGGACTTCAACAGGACAACTTTTAAAGTGTGCTCTCAGTAGATGGGGGGAAATTTCTGTTTCCCTCGTGTGTATTAAATCAGATGAAGTAGCAATTCCTGATTTGTGTGATTTAACAGTAATGTTCAGCTTTGGATGTCATATCTGTGGTTTTTGCACAAATGCAGCTATATTTACAGTGACTGATTTAACTGTGATTCTAACATTTCTCAAGGAAAATCTAACACATTTTTTGTTGTCTTGTTCTTTTTTTGTGGATACCAACTTGAGAGGTGTGTCTCTCGTCATGCCTTCAGAAAGCTCTTGGCCTTTTTGTTTTTTTTAGTGCCATGCACCAAGGAAACAAAAACAAGCTTTGAGGTTTTGGGTTCAGCAGGGATGGTGTAAGATAGCAGAGGATTGTAACACAAAGATTATGGTTTGTTTTTGGTCCAAAGTAGTAAGTTTAAAAAAACAACTCCTTTTATACATCATCTTCAGGATGGTTGGCACCTCCTCCTTTTATAAAATACAAAGAAAGTCCAGTCAGTGGAGTTCTTCCAAGTTGTGTCCTTAAATTTGAAATATTTTAATAATTTCTGACCTGTTCAGAATCATCATCCTTAAAAAAAAACATCAAATTACTTGCAACTCAACTGTTTAATCCTTTATGTGTAGTTTACCAACAAAGAGAAGAGGAGATTAGACATTACACACTAATACTGACATATTTGAGGGTGGTTATTTTGATTTAAGTCATTTGTATACTTGTAGCACTTTACTTTTGTCTGGTTTTAGGTCAGTAACCAGGATCATCTCCACATTGTCCTGCGGTATTCCCAACAGGTGAATTTTAGCAGAAACACACTGTTTGTAACACAAAGATTGTTGATTTTTTTCATTTTCACTGAGCGTTCACAAACATTTATGGGTTCTATTTTACCTAGACTAGTTTTGATTTTAGGTTTTCTTCATTAATCCATGTAAATAACTTTATTTTCCTCTTTAAATGCATGTTAATGTCTGCATGGAATTTTATGTCAGAAACCTCTCTAACCTTTAAAAATAGAATGTATCTTTTCCTGCATTAGATGGGGAAATAATCAAAGAATTTATAGAAATCAGAGCCTGTTGTACATGGATGTTCATCTTGCTAGTTTAAAAAAGAGGGATTCTTAAAAAAAAAACCAACAATGGGAAGATGCTGGACAGTTGTCATTTTTCTAATAAAATTGCAGCCTAGCTTCTAACTGAGGCTAACCATCTTCCAAAGTGTAATTTAACTAGAAGCCTTTTATTTTAGATTTTTAAAAGCAGGAAGTTTTGTCTTTCACAAGTGCTGAAATTTAAAAAGATTCCGCTCCACGCTGTTCATGTTTAAGACATTTGTTGCAGATTACACGCTTTATGTATTTTTGCTCAGACTCATTTATTTTATTTTTTCCCCACCAGTCACTGTGTTCTGACAATCTGTTAACAAAGCTGCATGACAAGCATTTTTTTTTAACGGACCTTCTACAGTTTGTTGTCAAACAGATGAGGTCAAGCTTGCAGCAGTTTGCTCTTGTCTCAGCTGAGAGACTTGTTTTAGAAAGTTTGTCACATTTTGAGATGTATTCACTAAGATTTATTCAGTTGGAAGGGAAACAACATA
>JAVKLF010000001.1:13731417-13746602 GCA_034783495.1 Millerichthys robustus
CACTTACAAGCTTATGAATTAAATATTCCTTTCAGCAGTGGTTGAGAGTCCAACATCATTACCAGAGCCATTTCCTGTTGTTGTCAACATTGTGCACCCTCCCCCATCTCTGCTCTAAAACACTACATAACAACACTCCCTGTCATCAGCCCACAGAAAGTTTAAGGAAGAAAATAGACAAAAACGAGACTTTTAACCAAAAAAATGAAGGGTTCGGTCGAACTCCTGGGACGAAAATCCACACACATTGGGAGGACTAAAACCTCCAGCTGATGTGGCACAGAAATGGTGACCAACACTGATTTTACGTTCGGCTCCGAGACAAAGACCCGGTTTAGCACGGCTAAAGGCAGCCTCAGAACGGTCCACGAAACGCAAGCAAAGCATACTGAACAAAACCAAACTGGCAAAGCAAATAATGTAGAATAAAGTTTGACAAAAACTGTCGTTTTTACACCTGTTTTGTTTACTTCGACGCTTTCTGACCTAGATTTTAGCTCACACGCTAGCTACAGAAGCTAAGCGTGTGGGCTCGTACATCGACCAAAATGATGGGGGAGAACACATACCCTGTCTGCCCACAATCTCTGCGACGTGCTCGGAGCTTGGCACTGCCACGCACTCGGTTGTGTTGACGCTCTTCCGTCGGCTCAGAAGCGAAGGCTCGGCCTCGTAACCCGGTGGCTCCCCGTACAAGCCGGGTGGTAGCATCACCACGCTGCTAGCCGGTGGTAGGACGCCGCCGACCCCGCCGTCGTCCAGCTCCTCTTCGCTGTACAATAACACCGTCTCGACATCAATTCCGGACGACATCACAGAGCTATTCGGCCCAGATGGGAAGCGTTGATGGCGATGGGCCTTCGAAGAATCGTCCGCATCGAGCTCTTCGTCGTCCGTCGTCTTGCTCGTCTCATCCCCTGAAGGCGGCCGATGCAGTGGCAAAGGCTTCAAGTCGAGGACCGTACCGAGGAGGTTGAAATGAGAAACCGAGGGGAGCTGATGGTGGTGGGGGAAAGAAAGACTCTCAATTTCTTGTTCCGGGGTCTGGCTTTGGTTGCCGTGATGCTCTTCAAGGCCCATACCGGCGAAAGCGTGTACTAGCGGCGGTGGGACCTCGGACTCTCCCTCATCGGCCTCCAGCAAAGACGTACTACTGGGCATCATGCAAAACGTATTAATATGACAGCTAAACTGAAATAAATATGATTAACGAATGAAATTGTGTTTTTTAGTTAGAAAATTTAAATAAGCGACCAGCGCCTGTTCACTGAAATGTGTAGCTTTTGTTTTGTCTTTTCAGCCCTCCTTAACATACTGTAATCTCGTTCTAGTTCTCGCGAGAATGGCATTACTGGTTAATGGCCAGTAACTAAAAGAAGATGAACTCACCAACATGCAGGAGATGGAGCTGTAGCACTGTTTATGTGAGTAAACATGCACAAACGACTAGTTATAGGGGGAAATGTCTCGGACTGTGTCATAGCCATCAATAAAAAATATCCATCAATAATCAAATATCCTGGTGAAGCTTTTCAGATTTTTTTCAGATTAATTGATTCAGGACTTCTGTTCTGAAGCTGAAGAATGTTTGCTTCCTGTCCATGAAACTTTCTCAATTCAAAACGTTTGGAGAAGAGTGGTTCCATATCCGAAATAAAATTACTTTAAAATACTACTATCAAATTAAAATAAATAATATTAACAAAATAGAACCATCGAGTGCCAACAAAGATGTACAAATGAGATGGCGCAGAGACAGTAGGTACTAAACCATAGCTTGCATAAATGGTAAAACCGAGTATTACAACGATATAAGAAGACAACAATGCACTATTTTTTACCATTATTAGGACAAAGAGGCACAAATTGAATTTGTGTGGTTGGTTGTTCTGTGGGTATATAGGTGTCTTGAGTCCATGTTTGGTGATGGGGAAACCTTTTTATATAATTGCGTCCATGTGATTTACACATTTAACAGCAAACTGCAGGCGTTTCTTAGCCATGGGGTGTACTATCTTTACTAACAACAGGTAACTATTATCTCTGGAACTCTTAGAATAAAAAATATCCATTGTAATCAAGTTATAGGCATAAGGTTTATGTTAACACTGAAAAAACAACCATTACTATCTGAAGTATGTGAAACTGAAAATCTGACAAACACTTATTCCGTAAAACATGCGAGAGCCACGTTGGAGCGACAAAAATTATGGGCTTTTTGTTTTAGTCTGCGGACGTGGCCCACGTGATTTCACAAGCGCTGTATTCGGTTGTTGACCAATGGGAGATGGGCAAAGGCGGGACTTTTTTGATAAGCTAGCCAATGTTGTGGCACGTTTCTGTTACGTTTCTTAACATAGTTGCATCCGGGTGAGGACTTTGGGGTGAGTCGGTATTTCAGACTTAGAGCTCAATTTTAATGAATTACAAGTTGACAGTGTTTGTGTTAAGTTTATCTCAATTGACTACACATGCGTAGAGATAATACAAGTATATCAACCATAGAAAAATGTTACCAATTGCACGCTACCTTCCGTTATTTAAACGCAAAATAGCTAGCTAGTTAGCTTTAAGCTATCAACTTATCGCTGATTCCTGTTTTCGTCTTCTATTTTCCGTTGCGGTCTTTAAATTCTTGTTCGTATCCATTTTGACTTCACGTCAATCAATGTTTATTGTTTTAGATTTGGAGTTGAAGTCTTTGGCTCCTAGTCTACAGGATGTTCGGATCACTTCGGGTGCTGTTTCAAGTCTTGTGGGCCCATCTGCTCTGTGGCTGGGTGCTCGGCTCTGAGCTGACTTTTGAGCTGCCGGATAACGCCAAACAGTGTTTCTATGAGGACATCATCATCGGCACCAAGTGCACACTGGAGTTTCAGGTACTTCTGCCTTCTTTCTAATAATATCTTAACAGTCCATCTCTCTTAATGAATAGTTTAGGTTTTCAACCTTGTCATGGATCAATGGTGCTGGGCAAAAGGCTTTAAATTTATATGCAGTGCACTCAAAATGAGAACTTGTTTAATAAACACAACAAATTGTATATGTAAGCATACCATTGTTTGTGTATTTCTTAAAAGAAAAAAAAAATCAGAACTGATCGGGCAGTCTTCAATTAAGTTCAAATGGTTTCACTCTGTTCTTGGAACTCTGACCTAAATTAAAGCTGTCTAATAAGGAATTTATTAAAGAATTTGTAATATTCTGAAAAGATGAAAATTATGTAATTATCCCACAATTTTGAGATCCATACATTCCAGTCAGATCACTGAGATCTAGTAAGCAATTTCTTTTGATTTTTAACTTAATCTAGGTTTAAAAGAAAAAAAAGTGACAGACCCTTTAAGATTGTATCTCACTGGGCTGTGACTAGTTGACAAACAGCATTCCCGAGGGACTCTATAGGGTTTGCAGAGGTTTGCAATTGTTTTTGCACGAGTACCAAAGGTGTGCAGCCACATTATGATTTTGCAAGAATTTGTTTAGATTTATACCATGTACAATACTTTGGCCAACTAAGGAACTTGGATTTTCTTTTGCGCTCCCAGGTGGTAACTGGTGGCCACTATGATGTGGACTGTCGTTTGGAGGACCCAGATGGCACAACACTCTACAAGGAAATGAAAAAGCAGTATGACAGTTTCACCTTCACAGCAGCCAAGAATGGGACGTACAAGTTCTGCTTCAGCAATGAGTTCTCCACCTTCACGCACAAGACCGTTTACTTTGACTTCCAGGTCGGTGACGACCCTCCACTCTTCCCCAATGAGAACAGAGTCACCGCTCTTACTCAGGTGAGATTTTTCTTCATGTGTTTGTTTGATGTAAGGAGATTCGGACATGTCACAGATTTTAAGATGGTGAAAGGTACATTAAGCAACCTTTGACCTGCATGTTTTTGCCAGAGATGATTATATTACAATCTGCTACAGATTTTTTGTTTGTATTATTACAAAGATGGTAAGGTAGACTTCTGAAATTGGATCTTATCCAAACAGATGTTTTGTCAAATTACTTTGATCTGTTTGTAGCAAACAGGTTTACTGTTACTGAATTTGGATGTTCCTAGGTGTAAAAATGGGGCATAAATTCCTCCCTAATGTTTTACTGATATAGTTTATTGTTATTGGAAATTCACAACCCGGAAGGGAGATTGTGCTTAAAAATAAAGTGTTTCTAAGGCATTTATGTTATGTTTAAATCAATACTTTATTCATATTTTGCAGATGGAATCAGCCTGTGTTTCCATTCATGAGGCGCTGAAGTCCGTCATCGACTACCAGACACACTTTCGTCTCCGCGAGGCCCAGGGACGCAGTCGGGCCGAGGACCTCAACACCCGTGTTGCATTCTGGTCTATCGGAGAAGCCATAATCCTGCTAGTGGTCAGCATCAGCCAGGTGGTCCTGTTAAGAAGCTTCTTCTCTGACAAGAAAACTACAATGACTCGTATGGGATCATAACAGCCCCTGAGTTTCACGATCTGGGTCATGATTTTCTTTTTTTGTCTGTACCTGGCTTTGTGTACATAGAGTGGATAAGAACAACAACAGTGCTCATTTTCAAATTGGATCATATCAAACAATCTGACAATTCCTCTTTATTTAGCATTGCAATTCCTAAAAACTCTATGTACATTAGTTTTGAGGTGAAAAAAATGTTTAAAACATATTGAGGGGTAAAAAAATGAAAGGAAGGGTTGTGATAGTTATGTGTATATGAGACAGTTCACACTGTAGTTAAAACAGCTCCCAAGTTCTAAATGTGTTTTTGTTTTATTTGTGGCATTGTTTTGTTGTTATATTTGTTAAATCGTTTTTGCTTTGAGCTACATTTATCAGCCAAAACCTGTAGTTGGGACAAATTGAACTTGCTGTGGATATTTCTTCATCTGCAGCTCACTCCATCTCAAAGGGTACTTCAAACAAAGGTTTTATTTGATAAAGAAAACTAGTTTGAATTTTTTTAAAATAGAAAATGAAACTCCAACAAATCTCTGGCTTTAATTAGTTTTGTCATTTTTAAAGGTTTATTAGAGTATGACCAACTGGTTGACATTGATGTACAAAATAAACCGTTGTTTCTGTTAAGTGACACAATGTCATAAAAAAATGTATAATAAAATCAGTTGTTGAGTTGCCAATTCAGTTAATTTACAATAGATTAGAGTAAAAACAAATTAATTTGATATCAATATAAATTAAAAGCTAATTAAATTTAGGGGTCATTTTGTATTTGTAGATGTGTGAAGGACAACAAAGAAAGGAATTTTTTTTGGCTATTACATTTTGTTTAGAAATTTTGAACTGTTTTAAATGTATCATCTACAATCTATTTTCATTTGTAGTCTTGCTTTTGCTGTTTTGAAATGTAACAGCATGATTTTCTTGTGGGTTGATGGTGTGCTTATGGTTTTATTCAGCACTGTTGTAAATGTGTTTACTGAAAAGTATTGTTTCGACACAAAGAATCATACGTTTCTGGCTGAAATTGTAATTTGAAATTTTCTGCTGAGTGATTTGGTTTGGTAAAATAAATAGCAAAATTTTGAGATGTTCATTTAAATTTATGTTGTCCATCTGTTTCTGACTCAGGAATGCTTTTGCTCAAGTCAGGATTCACACAAGTTGTTTATTCAGATTTCTTATTGTAACATATACATGATTCTGACAGTTTTTACTGTCCTGAAAGTGCATGTGATGGCGATCAGAAATGTTTTTGTCATATTTTGAAAATCATGTATATTCTGTTTTATGTTCTTTAATTGAAAATCACACAAAACCACTTGTCAGTAAATATGTAATACAAAACAGGTTCAGGAGACTGATTAGAAACCACTTTTTAAATCATTTTTTGTGTTTTGGATTTGCTCTAACATAATTCCATACAATAGTTTGCTGTTAGATTTGGTTTGTGGTGCAATATTGCTATTTCCCTTAACCTTGTTTACTAATAGGTCATTTGTGAACATCTCAGAGACATTGTTGGAATTTAAGTTATTGGGATGGTTAAATAAATTTCTGAATAACTGTTTAGGTTTGCTTTCATTCAATTATCAGAAAAAGCGAGCCACAAGAAAGAAATTTGGTTTCTGGGTGTCATACCACATTTTGTCCAGTAGAGGGTGATGTAATCATGGCTATTGGAGCTAATTTGCATTCCTATCGATTGAAAAAAATTAAGTAAATACACGGTTTAGTCTCTTTATTTTAGTTCGTTTAATTCCCTTATATTTTACGTTCAAAAAAGTATTGTATTTTTTTTAGTGATTACAGTTATTTTAATACAAAAACGTGTCAAATAAACAAATCTCTTGAGAACCTAGTATATTATTCCAATGCAAAGTAAAAGAAAGCCCATAAATCAAGTTGAACACAAATTAGAAATTTGTGATTAAATACTGAAAAACACTCCAGGATTAACAAAACCAGGTTTTTAACTTAGTCTAAATCCAGAGAAAAAAACTCTCCAGAGTAGTTCTCTGAAATTTTATGTCACTGCTTTTTAAAAAACAAATAAACCCTGGGTTAAACCAGTAGGCCTATTAACAGAAAACTCATTTCTAGATCAGTGATGCGGCTCCTGTGAACTAACCAGTACAACGTTTTTGTTTTTCTTCACAAAATATACTTAACAAATATAAATGCACTTTTATTTTGCACTTGCTCATCTGTGTTTTTAGTAACATTGCTGTTGTGCTTCAGTCATGCTTCTATTGTTACATGATCAAGGTGTGAGTGACAGTGATTGAATGACAATGATTGACAGATGCTGCCCTGAATCACAAGCAAGTTGAATCAAATCACATTGATATATAGGTTAATTTGAATATTTTGAAATTAGAATAATAATGTTAAACAGCCTACTGGTTTAAATGCGTGTTTATGGGTTTATGTTTATCTATTTTTCAACAGAATAAAAAAGCTCAAGAACCTACAAGGGTATCAGTATACCCCAGTTTGAGAACCAGTGGTCTAGATCTTGAGGAAAAGCCCTGTTTTCTACGTCACATGTTATCAGTCCCGTGATTGGACGGTGACACTTCAATCATTCGCCCTTGTGGAAAGAAAAGCCTGCGCTGAGCTTGTGATTTGACAGAAACTGAGTCGTGAGCATCCGGCAGAACCGTGGGTGGTGAGCCGTTATTTACCATCTTCCTCTTTGAGATTATTTTCGTGTCACTTACCTGAGTGGAAAAACGCACGACTATTTTTTATGAGTGAACAGCTCTGGTTTATGCCTCTCGACCTTTCTGAGGAACACGGCGACGACACTGGGGGGTGTCCCCCAGCCTCAACGTCGTTAACTGGCTAAGCTAATAGCAGCAATACGGGTGGGGGTGGATTTCTTCATCTCGGCCCTCTAAAAGGGGAATATAAATAACATCAATTGCTTTCAAACTATGGTAAGTGAAGGAAACCGATCTGACAAAGGAGAAGAAACATCAGCGGAAGAGACTCTGATGAAGGATCACTAAAAAGGTGACAGTAGTTTAGCGCAGCTAATTTTTTAGCTAAACGGATCGAGGAAGTTAACTAGCCGTCTCGCTAATTCGCCGTCAAATGTATCACAGGATCATGGGTCGCTTAAAACGTCTGAGCTATTTATAGGGTGAAAGATTCACATAACTGTCTTGATGATGCCAAAATTTTAAATCTGATACAGAGAAAGCCTCGTCCTGTTTCATAACATAGCCCAGCTCACTGTTAGCTAGCAACTCGGAGGTTGTAAACAAAGGGTTCCCACCGACAACGTTACTCCTCAGCTGGTCGCTGTTTTCTATTCCGCTCACCCTGTCGCTTCCTTTTGTGTTTTAAGACCGAGACTCGCCGTCAGAAATGGATTTAAAGACGGCAGTATTCAACGCAGCCAGGGATGGAAAGCTCCGTTTGCTCCAGAAACTGTTGGAGAACAAAGATGGACACGAAGTGATCAAACTGATGGGCGAGAAGACCAACGGTGCCACGCCGCTCCTGATGGCCGCCCGCTACGGCCACCTGGACCTGGTGGAGTACCTTTTGGAGTGCTGCAGTGCTCCGGTCGAGGTCGGCGGATCGGTGAATTTCGACGGGGAGACCATAGAGGGGGCGCCCCCTCTTTGGGCCGCCTCGGCAGCGGGACACCTGAAAGTGGTCCAGTCCCTCCTGGGTCACGGAGCTTCTGTCAATAGCACAACCCTCACCAACTCGACCCCCCTGAGGGCAGCCTGCTTCGACGGACACCTGGACATTGTTAGATACCTGGTGGAGCACAAGGCTGACCTGGAGGTCGCCAACAGACACGGCCATACGTGTCTGATGATTTCCTGCTACAAGGGGCACAAAGAGATAGCTCAGTATTTGCTGGAGAAAGGTGCGGATGTGAACCGAAAAAGTGTCAAAGGTAAGACGGCGTCAGCTAGCAAACAAACTTATTTTGTTAAAGTTGATTGTGGGTTTTTTAGAAGTTTTAAACCGAAACTTGAACGACTGCAATGTCATCTGACACGAGCTTTTTACATGTTTCTGACTAAATGACTCAACATTCAAACATGAACTTCTGGTTTCATAATGGAAAAGCTGCAGGCCGACTTCTGATTCTGTTTGGGTGTGTCTTAGATAAAATACATATTTTTCCTGATTTGGTGCCATCGTCTCTTTAAACAGAGTGTACAATTTGGTTTCAAGCAAATTTAAAACAAATTTGACTTGACAAAGCACTCCATGTTATCAGATTATGCCTGGATATTTTGGTAATGTTCTGGCAGAACAGGGACAGTTTTGCAGGCTTGCACATGTACGATTGGGTTGGCATACCTTAGTTCCCACCTCCCACGCTTCACTGATTGAAAACAGTATTCTTGGAGCTTACCTTTAGCTTGCCTGGTGAACTCGCCATCTGTTGGTAAGTTGATGCCAGCTGAATGCCATTTTTAGCAAGAGATGTGCTCTTTTTGTCAGAAGCAATTCATGAATTTCTAAGACATGTTTTCATGACAAAACAAGCTGCTTTTTGAACACAAGAATCAAAGTAGTAGTTTATCATTCTTAACACATGGAGCGTTGAGTCATTTTGTTGTGTTTTTGAGTTGTGAAAAATCAACCATAAGTTCATATGTTATTGCTTTTTATTGTAGTTTTGTTAGTTGCAGCTTAGTGCAAAGACAACTTTTTTTGTTTTTTAGATTGAAAAGAAAAATGCCACCAATAACAGTTTGAGAGGCAAACAAATTTGAGTTGCTAGAAAACAACATGCAGCAGTCAAGTCTATTGTTTTTTGGTGTAAATATTTAGCTAGGGTGAATTGTATTCATTTGTAAATAATAAAAATGCTAAAACGATGTGTTGTTATGCAGATGCACCACTGTTTTCTCCTTTGATTGTTTGTTCTTATGGTTGAATGAAATGCATGTTAGTGCTAAGGGACCTATTGAATACCAACAAAATACCAACAAAATAGTTATTGTAAAAACCACCAACCACCTCAAATTGTCCGTTTGTTGAGACCACTTTAACGAAACGTTGAGAGAGAACTCAGACTGTCATCTGCTGTTTCTAATCTGTACGCTTCTGTAAGCCTTGTGTTGTTTCTTCTCAGGCAACACGGCGCTCCATGACTGTGCGGAGTCAGGCAGCCTGGAGATCATGCGGATGTTGCTGCAGTACGGTGCCACCATGGAGCAGGATGGTTACGGCATGACTCCTCTCCTCTCTGCCAGTGTTACAGGCCACACTAACATTGTAGACTACTTGACAACACACGTGCAGGTCGGACTTTATTTGTCATGGTAAACCTGTTCGCATAAATGCAAGGAAGCTATTCGTGTTTTTGATTCAATTGGTTATTTAGTTGTATAAAATTACATTCTTGGTTCTACAGACAAGCCACACTGAGCGTATTGATGCCCTGGAGCTCTTGGGAGCTACATTTGTAGACAAGAAAAGAGATCTGCTTGGAGCGTTAAAATACTGGAAGAGAGCCATGGACCTCAGATACCTGGACAGTAACAACATTGTCCAGAAACCAGAACCCAAGCAGCTGATCATGGCATATGACTACGCCAGGGAGGTGAGCTGATCTTTTTATTCGGCACTGTTCTTTTAATGTATTTATTGCGCTTAAAGCAGGATTTCTTGTGCTGTAGTCAGCAACACTTCAGAAAGATGCCTTCTTGTTGTGTACAAGAAGTCATGGGTGGGTGGGGGGGCTGTCCTTCAGAGGCAGAAAACTGGCTTGAGCGCAATCCTCGCCATATTGCTAAAGATTTGAAGACTTGATTTTTACTTTTCAAATGTTCTCAGGTAACAAACGGAGAGGAGCTGGATGGGCTGATATCGGACCCCGATGAGATGCGCATGCAGGCTTTACTCATTCGTGAGAGAATCCTTGGGCCACAACACCCAGACACGTCCTACTACATCCGTTACCGTGGTGCCGTCTATGCTGACTCTGGAAACTTTGAGCGCTGCATCAACCTGTGGAAATATGCGCTGGAGATGCAACAAATCAACCTGGAGCCCCTCAGCCCCATGACAACCTCCAGCCTGCTGTCATTCGCTGAGCTCTTCTCCTTCATGCTGCAGGACCGGGCCAAAGGGCTCCTGGGGACATCCGTGTCCTTCGAGGATTTGATGGGGATATTGTCCAAGAGCGTGTTGGAGATCGAGCGAGCGATTAAACAAAGTCGACCGATGCCTCCTGACCCTGCTCAGCTCACCAAGGCCCTGTCAATCATTCTGCACCTCATTTGTCTTTTAGAAAAAGTGCCGTGTACCTCAGAGCAGGATCATTTCAAGAAGGAAACCATCTACAAGTGTGTAAAATTTTTACTTTTGTCATTTTGTTTCTTAGCAAAGAAAAGTAGGTTGGTGTGACTAAATCATGTACACCTCTGCTCGTGGCCTTTGAATTTGGATCAATCAAATGTTCACACTAGGAAGATAAAAAGTTCAAACCTGACAATCTGATTTTCAACTGAGAGACTGTCTTGTATTGTGTGATTGTTCAATTTTATTTAAATAGCTCTAAAACAACAATGTCATCTTGTGGTACTAGAAACAAGAAGATAAGTCCATTCAAGTCAAATTTGCAAATAATTAAATCCAACTATAACATTCACAGTTCATTATGAAATCACAATTAGTGAGAGTGGAAAGGAACAACTCTCTTAACTGGAAGAACTTTCCAGCAGACCTAGGCGCAGGATGGGCAACCTCCTGGTTCAACTGTCAAACAGCAAGTGGTTCAGGTGTAGTTTCTATAAATAACAAGTACAATCATGGAGGTTAATATAAGAGGTTCAGATTTTTGTATGTTAGTAAGATTTTAAGCTCTGTTCTGAAATGGACAGGGATCTTCATCCAAACCCAGTCATCATCATTTTGGGTCTAAACTTTTGTCCCCTTGTGGCTTACCTGTGTTTCAAAATTTTAAATTTATAACACTTTCAGATTCCTGAAACTCCATCCGTGTGGTAAGAACGGCTACAGCCCCCTCCACCTGGCAGTCGACCGCAACACCACCTGTGTGGGCCGCTATCCCGTCTGCAAGTTCCCTTCCCTCACGGTGGCCTCGGTCCTCCTCGAGTGTGGGGCAGACGTTAACAACAGAGATGAAGATGACAATAGGTTTGTTTACTTTTTAAACTCCGATCTGTTCTTTTAATTTAGAAATGTTTCTAATATCGGTGCTCCTGTCAGTCCTCTCCATATAGCTGCATCCAACGGTCACCCCGACATCATGAACCTGCTGATCTCTTCTGGGACTCACTTCGACAGCACCAACGCCTTCCAACAGACTGCCTGCGACCTCCTGGATGAGAAGGAGCTGGCCAGGAATGTCATCCAGCCCATTAACCACACCACGCTGCAGTGCCTCGCTGCCAGGGCCATCATCAAGCACAGCCTCGACTACCGGGGAAACATTCCCAGGAAGCTGGAAGCCTTCGTCTTGCTCCACAGATAATGATTGTAAATGGAAGCAGACAGATGAAATGAGGCACAGGAGTGTGACTCCATCGAGTTAACAGAACACATTGTGGGGGTTTACACTTCCACGCTTGACCCGCAAGGATTTTAAGAAGCGCAGAGACTGTTGATGTGGATTAGTTTTTGCAAATTGCGATTTGCAACAAACTATCCTTATTGAACCAGGATGAAGTGACAAACGATGGACAGAGGAACGGGTGACTCTGTGACGGAGCCGCTGCTCTGACATGTGTGGGGATGTATTGGAAACATGTTGCAACATGGCAAACTGTTCAATCTCTGGATGAACTGAGGAAGGATTCACGTTTTTGCTCGAGGAAAAAATGATTTTTTTTTTTTTTTGGTCATATTCCACTATGCTATTTATTGAATTAAACTTGAGAGATTTTTCTCCATGCTGGTTCTCTCCTGTCTGAGCAGCCTCCAGGTATTTCTACAAATGCTGGGACTTCAGGTTTTAGTTATTATTTTTGGTTGTTCCTTCACAGTTGCCAATAGTTTGAACTCTTCCTTATTCACCATTAGAATTATGATTTTTGTATTTTTACAACACTTTTTATGTTGGTTTTTTTTTTTTTGTTTTTGGTCATACAAGTCTGAATATCTGCCAAGTAGAGAAGATTCTTTACTTGTTTCCCACAAGCTTTACAAGTGAGGGGTTAATGTGTGAACACCATAAGTGCTTTATCCTTCCTATGCACAGGCTGGGCTGTTGGAAAGCGACTGTTGCATTCTGTGCCGGCACGACTTGTCTGTGCAATATCTCATGAGTTTGGGGTTGTTGTTGTTGTTTTTTTCATGTTTATGATTTTCTTTTTTTTGTGTTTACCTCATTGCTGCCGCTTCCTTTGGTGTCCACCTGCTTTGTTGGGAGAGGTGGGTGCAGAACCATTAGACTGATGCTGGAAGAGGAGCAAATGAATTCTGGGTGACTGGTGTGCCTGCGTGAGTGAAGACGTATGCTGTAGTGTTTTTAAGATCTTACACAAATATGGAGGACAGGAGTTCAGTACCGTGGCGCTCGTAATAGTTCCATATTGCACATGACCGCCACCACAAAAACGCACAGCGGCCAAAATGTCCACAGCTCCTGAAGGGATTGTGCACAAAAGTGACCTTTTTTTTTTTTTTAAACGTTCAAAACGGCTGGCCTTTGCCAGTGGTCTTTAATAATCCTGATCAAAAATGAAATTGCCTCGGTAGCTTGCCAACATTTGTCCGCTGTGCGTGCACAGCAGCAGACCTCCTCATGACGACAGCTGGGATGGCTCGACTCATCTTGTACATCCAACTCTACGAGGGCTGAAGGAGAGACGGCTCGAGAACAGTAAAGCTTTGTGTTTTATCATGTTTGCACAATTTAACTTTTTAGGTGTGTGGCTTGAACTAAAAAGGGCTTATTTTTTTCATAATTTGTAGGGTTTCATTTTGCAGTTCAAAACCAGACAGGAATTGTACAGGACACCCAGGGCAACTTGATTTGAACCTGCACTTTACTACAGCGGAGATTAGGATTTGATATGGCATTAATCAAGTTCATGTCTTAATTACCAGTTTGACAATAAAACCATGTTGCACATGTCTCCTGCATCGAATGTCTTTATTTATTAGCAGTTTCTCCTTTTTTTTTTTTTTTTTTGGTGTAGACATTTTAGTAAACTTTGAAGTTGCTTTGCTGGTGGCGTTCTGCTGATTTTTCTAAATTTCTGCTTGTTTTGTGTGTATTCTTGCTGTGTCAGGTGGTCCAACTTCATTTATCTTTATCCATAGATCCTAGGAAAAAGACAACAATTTTTTTTTTCTATCCACAACCAATAATTTCAAACTATTAAAAATTAGCTTTTTGAGCAGCTTAATTTGCTGTGTGGAGACAAATTCATTTACGAGAACAAATTGAACATTGACCTGCTCGTCTGACATTTGTCTCAAATGTTTTTTAACCTTGTGGTCTAAAATTGTCTTAAAACTTGCTCAAAATTCACTTGCTGACAGAATTCTAAGCAATGAGCGTTTTAGGTTTGTTATAAAACAGAGAATCCCACCTCCACCTGAGGACCCTGTGGCATTTTCAGGCCCGATCCCCTGCAAGTCTCTACCTGTTTAACAACGTATTGCAACTAAATAGCTGTCATCTAACACTTAAATTTGCAACGGGAAAACAATCTATGATTTGATCATCAGCAAATGTACAGATAGATTCTGTTTTCTTTGCTTCCTTCTCGCTTATTTTTTTGCCATTTAAGCTCTCACCACCTGCTTCCTCCACATGTACAGCAGCAGCATGTCACACCTCTGAATGTTCGGGGATGACTCACTGCCCGGATTTCTAACAAAGGCAAAGAGTGGGAATTTCTTAATGAGTCACGAACACCAGAGTCTGTGTGTGTGTGTGTGTGTGTGTGGATAACTGCTGAGGCAAAACAGAAGCAGTTGGGTTAAACATTCATCCATTTTGTTGTCATGTTTCACCCCCAATTGTTTCGCAAAGAAAAAGTTGTTGCAGATTAGAAAGCTTGTTTTGAATGTGGGCTGACCTGACAGAGCCAGAGTGGGAAAGGAGCGAAGCAAAAGGAACAAATTGTACACAGGTTGTTTCAGGTGTTAAAGTCCAAGTGTTTTACTAGAAAGGCCACTCTGGGAAGCGTCAATAAACTTGTAGACAAAAAATGCACAGGTGGAGTGAGATTATGAGAATTAAAAAGATGGACATTTTCATGGAGCTCGAGGAAAAAACTGAGCTGACCTACATTCCTTCTACAGGGAAGTGTGCTGTAGGAATGCTCTTCTGATGATAATTGTGGAGTATTTGGTGTGTGTGTGTGTGTGTGATTCTGAATCAAGTCAAAGCTTGTCACTCGTTCACATGGTTCTGCCCCACTTTACACACTCTGGCAAGTGGAGGTTTCTCGTGGCGTCAGCACCGTGCCCAGGTAGATGCTGACATAAATGGGGCGAGGTCCGGGAAATGGAAGCTCAGTTAAAATAAGCAGGCTGGGTTCCAAAAAAATTTTTTTTTAAAAAAGGAGACAGGAATTCTCGAAAATCTTTGTCAGCCCAACAAGGAGTGGGTGTAGTGAGTCAGAGGGTTTGCCCGTGAGTCTAACAGGAAAGGAGCTGAAGGGGATCTTCAGCTCGTCTGTTTCCTGTTCAAAGGATGAGTTTTCAGACGTAGCTTTCTTAAATGTATCAATAACATTAACATCTACAACAAATCTTTAC
>JAVKLF010000001.1:13795244-13805471 GCA_034783495.1 Millerichthys robustus
TCTTCCTCTTATTTCTTTCTGCTTCAACGGTTTGCCAGCTTCTCATTCAGTGAATGTGAATTGCTGGAACTTATTCACTTCCACAGAAATAAACAAAATATTTTAGTATGCAAACAAAAAATGTGCTTTACAGGGACAAAAGTAGTGCCACTGAAGAGAAGCTCATGAAGCAAAAAACAATTCTACAGCCAATGCAAATGAGCAAATGGCTTTTGAAAAGTTGGCTTGGAGGGGAAAATAGGCCAAGTATCGTGTGTGTGTGTAGGGGGGGTATTAGTGTGGTGCAGACACTACCCGTCCTCCCATTCTTGTTCCAAATAAACAAGAACAAACAGAAGTAAAATTTTAAATAATTTTATCACTCAGCCGTAACGCTCAGTCAGCACTTTTTGCCATCCTGTCTACTGGCACCACCAAGCAGAAAGCAGAGAAACTTGATGAGCTCTAGTTGTGTCAACATTAAGTGAAGGAAAAACAAAACAAAAAGAACACAAAGCAACTGTTGACAAGATCTCTGAAGCTCTCTAATGGTCTGTACCGTCTGCTTTAAATGGCCCCGGTGCATTGACCATCTCCTTCTGCCACATAAAATTAATGCATTCATATGAAAAAGTTTCAGGAATAGAAAATAACAAAAATTTTCAATCTACCTTTAATCTGATTTACAGCCCTGTGTTGTGTACATACGGGACAGTCCAGCACATCTGTAAGCTCCTTTGATGGATTGTAAACTCTTAAAACTAAGCTGAGCTGCAGGGAGGTAATTTTTATTCTAGGTGCGTGTGTGTGTGTGTGTGTGTGTGTGTGTGTGTGTGTGTGTCTAGATTTAAAAAAAAAAACAAAAAGAAAACCAGTGTTTAAGTTCACAGCTCGACTTGTTGAGTTCAGGTTTGGGTGGGTCAAAGTCTAAGCCTTGAAAACCTCATGCTGGGACACAAAAGCAGCCTGTCTGTTTTCTGAAAGTTCCAAGTCGTTTTCATCTAAGTAGCATGTCGGGCCACATTTCCTGAGAGATCCAGATCTGCCCGACTTCCATGCTATATATTAAACCAAAGTTTGAACTCCTTTTTTTTTAGGTTTACTTTTGCTGCATAATACAGTTCACACAAACGGCACAGTTGCCTTGATGTGACATTGGTTCAGGCAGCTTTAATTTCATTATAAAAGGTGTGATGTAAATGTAATCTGATTTATGCAGGTGCTTTTACAGAATGTTAAGAATAGATTGTGACAAAATACACACCTACATTTATGTTTGAAAATTGAGATGCTAACATTTTCTGTCAATATTTATATTTTATTTTTCTGGTTTTAGGCAAATGCATGTTTCATGGATGTTTTATTATTTTGTCAATTACTTTTTGGATGCCCTTTTCCATATAAAACTAAGATTTGGTTTATTTGGGTTTCTGTAAAACTGGATGCCACGTTGCCATGAAAGTACATTGAGAATCTGAATCAAAATGCCCGTAGCAAGAAAAATCCTTAAAGTAAAGTGAGGTGAACAGCTTTTTGTGAGTTATTCAGCTTTGGTGTAAAAACCCACTGAGCCTCTGCTCTACAACACAAACTCCCTCATTCAGAGTTTGCTTGAATGAGTTCTTTCTTCAGACAGAACTCCATCTGTTGATGCAGGAAATTAATGAAATTCTGCTTTTGAGAACCCAAAGCTTACGTCTTGCCGGCAGAGGTAATCATTTGAGTAGTTTCATATACAATTGGTTTCTCTTAAGTGCATTTTGTTTTAATCCTGGAGCTTGTGAAATTTGCTCTGGGATTACTTGAAGTTATTCGTGTCTTAAAAGTATTTAATCTGCAGATTAGGAATCTCAATCCTCGTGTGTTGAGACAGTTTTTGGCAAACTTTTTAAAATGTATAATTAGCCCAAACCTCTGAGTGGAACAAGCTTGTTGTTCTGCTGCTGCCACTACAGGGAGATCAGATAACATGTAGCTATAGAGATGCTACCTGCCGGGAAGGAATAGCTAAGGGATTAGATGAGGGGAGAGGGAAAGGACATAAGCCTACATTTATCAACGTGCAGCTTGAATCAACGTTGCTGGACTGGGAAGGAGACAGCGTGTACCAAGACTGCATTCTTTCTGTCCTTTCTAGACTTTATAAATGCAGAAATATAAGCAAATAATGCAAACCATATATACTGGCTTTGTATAAAAGTTTGACATGCTCATGTTTTTCATTTTAAACACTCTTTCTTAAGTTTGCTTTTTGTCTGCAGTGTAACATTGTTGAAGGCTGGATTCACTCATCACTTCACATGTATGGTTTCATTTTTTTTCTTGTTGATCTCATCTCACTTCTCTGTTCATTGCTTTCAGCCACAGTGGGAAGGTCGTTTGGAAGCCGAGGTAGACGTGGGCTTCGTGTTTTGAATAGCTATAGTAGTGAGTACAGTGTTACTATAGAAACCCATGTCAAACCCTAGTTTGGTTCTACCTCCTTTTTTCTTCTTTAAACTCACTTGACATAACCAAACAAACTCGACAAGTCTGAAATAAACGTCAAGGATTCTGATAAAGTAGACCGGCGCGAGCAGAAGGTGGGCAGCAGGGGGCATTTACCACCCATATAAAATTGTAGTCCTCCCAACTGCCTTCTCCTGGCCAGATAATCTTATATTTCCATTTTTATGGAAATATAATTTGAGAGGACAAACTTTGAGTAAAAAAATCTGAAGTAAGCTTTTAATAGAAGATTTCCTAACTCCCATGCTGGAAGAATAGCCTCCTGAAATTCTGTTATTGGGTTTCTGTAGGCCACCCCATGATTATCAGTGCCCCCTCCCAATCTGGCCACCCTTTAGACAATGTCCTGATGTCTCTGAATGTAGATTACATTGTGAGCACTAAATTTAGGACTCTTGAAAATGTCCTTTGACCATAAAAGCAGATTTCACAAAGAAAGTTTTCCTTTAGCTGGAGATGTGATGCCAAAAGAATATAAAGAACCAAAATCAGTGTGGAGGTTTCCTGGGAGTTGGACTGAAACAGGAATGTGTTGCAGCGTGTTTACTGGCTAAACATTTCTTTTTAAATTAATTTTATAAATCATGGTGGCAAGTAGAGCAGCTTTATAGAGATGGATAACTAAAAGGCCCTGTTGTCTTCAAGTTTAACACACAGTAAAACAAAAAAGCATTGACATGTTAAGGCTTGCAAAGATTTATAAGTGCTTGATAGACTGAAATTAGTTTCTACGTTGACACCTTTTTTGGTTTAAGGATTTGTGCCAAAGCACAGCAACAAAATAAACTTGAGCTTTGCAGTGATTTGTCTGTTTTTAGCTGTCCGACTCTGCAGACCCACAAATCATTAAACACCCATTCAAATTTAGCTGCTGTCATGGCTTGCCTGCAGCTTATTTACTCAGATTTTCTGTCCTAGCAAAGAAACCGGAGTTGTGTATGCAAGAAATTCTTTTGCACCAACTGAAAATCATACTGGTTTAAAAATCGTGAGATTTGTAAAACTATTTGCCTTTCATTTAAAAAGTTTGAAACGAGGTTATCCTCATCACCATTGTCAGAGAATTGCCCATTATCAAATAAAATGTAGTAGAATAAACTTTTAAAAGGCAGGAGTTCAGTTTCTTCCAATTTTCTACCTTTTTTTTAGTGAATTTTCCCTTCACTGTGCCGATTTTCACCAGGCATGCACATGGTGCAGTGCATCATTAAGTTTGCTGCTCTGTCACAGCTTTTCCTTCAGCTGCACCTTGTTTGCAGAAGTGCTTTTTTAAATAGTCTCCTTGTGTGTGTTCTTACCTGAGGAGTGTTTGATTTAATTTTCAGGTCCTCGGAAACGGAGTGGAAATACTGGCTTGCAAACCGAGATAAATCCAGCACTCCTCGCTTCCCCTGTCCCCCAAAAACGTGAAGCTAACACTTGTAATTTTTGTGTGAAGTGACTTTTAGTTTGCTGGCTTTGTGTGTTTTTTAAATATGTTAATGAATGTATCTGTCTGTGATGTGATTTTGTGCTGAAGTTGCTTTTTCTTCCTACGATGTTGTTTTGCTGCCTTGTTCTGATGCTGCTGCTGCATCAGTAACAAGATCAGTGTGAACATCTCTTGAAAGCTTCAAGAGAAAATTTGTTGTTTGTATGTAATGTAAAGTGTTGCATTAAAATGGACATTTGTTTATAAATATTTTTAAACATTCACTTTCTTTCACTTTGTCTATTGATTTTCCCAGTTTACGTCTTTATTTTTTATTTTTATTATTATCCTTGTCCAGATCATTATTTGCACTTGAACTGGATTTTACTCCTGTTGTAATTGTTAAATGAATTGAAAAATACATTTTCTAAAGGCTCAAAGAATGCCATCTTCATGACAATCCTGTATCTCATCATTCCTCGCTTACTGTCCCAGTACTCTTGGATGGTTTCTCCTTCTGGACTTTGTTTCCCTGAATGACAATGGCTCCTTGCATTGCCTGTAGTGAGGGTTTTGCTCCATACACCCATGCCTCTGTTTTAAGCAGTTGTCATTGTGGAAATTAAGCAGAAATGGAAACTTGCTGAGGTCCTGTTTGTGAAGGCATTGTTGCATTTAAACTTGGCAAGTCATCACTGGTGACGTAACTTGCCCCAGAATTTGACACAAAGGGAGATTCTATCAAAGACCCCATTTTGACTGTCTTGGAAACTTTCTTCTTTTCAATTTGATGAAATTGTTGTTTCATGTCCAAATAAGGCCTCAGACAAGACTGGCAACACGATAACCTGAGGACATGAATCTTTATTGCAGATTAACTTTACTCATTTGTGACCTTTTGCCCTCCTTTAGGCTCGATTTCCTCTCCAGGATGGCGCAGGGGGTCTGTGACTCCCCGTATCACCACCATCCCATGCCCAGGCTGCCAGCATGACATCGACTTGGGCGAACGTGGCATCAGCATGTTGTTTCGCAACTTCACCCTGGAGAGTATAGTCGAGCGCTACAGGCAGGCCGCCCGTGCCGCTGTGGCAATCATGTGCAACATTTGTAAACCTCCACAGCAGCAGGAGGCGACAAAGAGCTGCATGGACTGTAAGGCTAGCTACTGTAACGAGTGCTTCAAACTGCACCACCCCTGGGGCACCCCCAAAGCCCAGCATGAGTACGTGGGTCCCACCACGAATTTTAGACCTAAGGCAAGTAGTGTCAACAGTACTGTGCCAATAATCTTATTTTCTGTTTATTGTTCCTTTTAAAAGCTCAAAATGTTAGTTTTTTTAATTGAAATGTGTTTTTACAATTATTTTTAACTGAGTTAAATGGATTTTCTCCAAATTTCTAAAACCTTTTGTTGAGCTTACTTCAGACGTTTGACATTTTGGCATTAGAAATACTGATATAAATGTTACTACTTTTGGTATTCTTCCTGTTTCACTTAAGCTAATCTTTAGCCCACATTGAGTCAAAATAACATGCAGAAATCTGTGCTGTAAAACACTACAGCTGAATGTGTGCTTGCATTCTTTGCTAATTTTACCACCTCCTTGTTTTGTAGATGATGTAGCCTGTGTAACCGTATAGTCTGCAGCTGTGTTCTGCACTTGTGTAAGGACACATTTCTCCACAGATAATGAAGCATGTGTTATTCCAAATGTTTCAGGTGCTCATGTGTCCGGAGCACGAGATGGAGAAGGTGAACATGTACTGTGAAGTCTGCAGACGACCTGTGTGTCACTTATGCAAGCTGGGGGGGTCCCACGCCAACCACAAAGTCACTTCGATGAGCAGTGCTTACAAGATCTTGAAGGTAACACTGTCAGATTCTGAAGCACTTTGAGAAAAGATAAGTTGGTAAACTGTTCAGGTATCCGCTGAAACTAAACGATCAATAGTTTTATCTGAAATGGTTTGGTGCATTTAGATTGCAACACAGTAATGATGACGTTTAATCTAAACACGCATACAGTGCCACAGTTTAGTCATCATGGCTGAGGAAGGCACAAGAAGTCTGGAACTTTGAACTATTGATATTTTAAAACAAAGAGCTCAAGTTGAATGACTCATGCTTATTTAAGATAATTTTTAAACTAAATTGTCACAAAAGATCAGCCAAAAGGTGCAACATTTGTAAAATTTTTCACCCAATTTAGAAGCTTTTGCTGTGTAAAATGTTTGTAGAAAAGAAAATCATTTTTTATAGCTGGTATTATTTTGTCCGGTACTATGCACTGACAGCTCCCTGAATAATTTTGTCTTGTTGTAATATTGCCTGACTTATGTGTGCTAGGCTGTCAACCTTATTGGGAACTAAATCCTGGGTTGCCTAAGACGCATGTCTGGCCATCAGATTTTTGTTGCCTTGTACATTTAGTTTTAATTTGTTTGTAGATGTTTGTACTCTAGCCTGTGTGGATATTAACAATGTGCTGCTTAATATTTAATGAGACCATTTGCTTCCCTTCATATTGGTACAGCGTGTATCAAATGTCCTGCGTTGTCCGGAAAACCTTTTGCCAATTCAGCGATGATTTAGGTTTCAGTTGGTTTTGGCTGCATCTGTGGCAGAAGTTTTCATTTGACAGAATTACTTATAGCTTCTATTTTTGAATGATGTGAAAGATGAGTAAAAATAATGAGAAAAAACAATTTAGAACTGGCTGCATAAACATAAATGGAACTGTATCCTATGCAATTTCTTTTTAAAATGCCAAATTTTAATTGAATTGGATATTCGGAACAAATGTTCCTTGAATGCTGTTTTCAAACAGGCTTCACTGTGTTTGCTGAAAATGCTGCTGTTCTTGTTTGTCCTCAGGAGAAGCTGGCCAAGAGTATCCATTACCTCATCAGCAAAGAAGACCAGGTCAGGACTCAGATTACCGAGATCGAACAGCTCATCAGTCAGACCGAGGTGAGAGTGCTGACTCATGCTGCTTCAAACTCCAAATAAACATCACACAAGCTTTGCTTATTTGACAAAATGAACAGTCTTATTGTATTAATTTTAAGACTTGCCAACAACTAAAAAATATTTGTCAAGCTACTGTTAAACACTTATTTTAAATATGCCCTTTCTAATATTATTATTATTATTATTATTATTATTATTACCCCTTTCATTCTTCTCCCATTAAATCTTTTTACATTTATGTTCTTTAGAAGATGTTTGTCTTAAACCTGGTAGGAAAAAAACATTTTTTACCCAAGGTAATGGCTCTGAAAATGTTTCATAACTCTGTTAAGCAGCATAAATATGATTAATCTGTACTTTAAAACCTGTTATTTTATTTCATCATTATTTTTTGTAAAGCTGTTAATAGAAATGAGTTTCTGAAAACTGTTCTGTGTGGCGACACAATCAACTATTCAGAGTATTAATATAAAAAAAGCTCTTTAAACAAACAATTTGCAAACCACAGAAACTTGGCAATTCAGGGTTTAGCTACTTTCTTGCATGTCCGTTTCAGCTTCAAAGCCTTTTCTCCTTTTCACTTTGATCATTCTCCTATTCAGGTGCAACATCAAAGTATATTTAAGTGTTTAAGTCGTATGAAAGCAATTTGGGATGCTCTGTAGTTATGAATGAACAATAGATGTTTTCAGTTTCATCTGCAACTGTTCAATAAACCTTTACGCTTTTTTGTTCTGAAAAGTATTTGTTACAGAAAGGGCTTGGCTTGATCCTGTTTCTTTTGTTTATTTTTACTCTTGAAGGAAAATGGGCAGCTAGCGGAGCGTCAGGCTAACGAGCATTTTGAGCGTCTGTTTGAGACTCTTCAAGAAAGAAAAGTGGAGATGCTGAGGTCCATTGAGCAGTCTCGTAACAGACGCATGGATCACCTGAAAAGCCAGGTACAAAATACCAAACCTGGTCTTGTATGGTCCCCATATTACTGCTTCTTGTATGCTTAGTTTATATTAAAACAGATTGTAGTAATCCTGTAGTGTATTGTTTTTCCTCTGAAACTTGCAATAAAATAGCTTCATTTCCATTCAGAATGTTGTTGATACAATACCATTAAGGGGAGAATAATCAGAATTTTGCTGGTTTTAAAAATGTCTCCTAGGTGGAGGAGTACCAGGGTATGCTGGAGAACAGCGGGCTGGTTGGCTATGCTCAGGAGGTGCTGAAAGAGACCGATCAGTCCTGCTTCGTACAAACTGCAAAACAGCTTCATGTCAGGTACGCAGCAGATCATTGATCCCTTTCTTTAAATATTGTGTTGGAGTTGGTGCTGAACTACTATGGATTACCTGTGCATAATAAAATAATAAGATTAAGTCCACATTGTTAATGTTTTAAAACCAAAAACATGGAAATTTTTGTCACTGACATTCAATTGTACCTGTTTGCATGACCAAATATCCAAGATGTTGTAGGGCTAAAGTGGATAAGTTTGGTAGGATTTTATATAGTACAATTACATTTAGGCAAATTTTGTACATTTGTGTGTTTTGTAGTATAGCAGTTCACTCATGTAAACTCCTCTGTTAGTTTAAATTCTTTAAATTTATCAGGAGTGTGGTTGAAGTTGTTAAGTGGTCTAGAAAGTATAAAAAAGACCCCATCTTGTGTTATTTAATATTTCATTTGTTCATAGATTTCAATAATTGGATTTAGTTTTATTTTAGTGTGAGTCAGATGTGTTGGGGTGACTGACACGTGTCAGGAACAAACACGTGCACACAGGTTGGTAAACTCAAGGGCAGTTAAGGAAAGTCTTTCTGCTGCAGTATCCAGTCAGAGCTGTGGGTTGGTGTATTTTCTGCTTTAAGCTGACTAATTGAGCTGTATTAGCGTCTTTAAATAATCTGGGAACCTTTTCACTTACGAGAATTCTGCTGTGGTATGTTTAATTCTCTCGTCAACAATGAGATTTTTTTTTTTTTACATTTTTCCCCCTGTAGTTATGAAAGACTATGTAAATATGGTTCCAGTTGACTAAAATATCTCCAAGAAACAAAACATTGTGTTGCCTTGTAAGAAAGTATTTTCAGAATTGATACTGGTTGTGTTTTGGGTACTTTCTAATATGTCTAAATTTTCTAATTGCTTTATTAAAAAATTAATTATTTTGATCTAACTTGTTGTTTTAGGATTCAGAAAGCCACAGACTCTCTGAAGACCTTCCATCCTGCAGCTGACCCCTGCTTTGATGAGTTTGTGCTCGACACTTCCAAAGAAGAAACTCTGCTTAAAGAAATGTGCTTTGGAGGAGGTACAGTCACTTTATTTTTACATTTCTGAACAAGTGTACACTAGTTATGATGTACATGACAAATGGTCACAACAATTGGAGACTTCCTGGTTTTAGTGATGTCACTGAAAACGTGAGTGCCAGAATAAGCCGTTTGTAATCACCTGCCTGTCACATGCTCAGTCCTGTGAATTGTGCTGTGCTTAGAGGTCAGAGGTCAGCTGTGGTTTTCTGGTTAATGCAGAGATCTTCCGATTGTAGATGTTAATGCTGTTCAAAGCCCAGTTCTCATTTGCAGTTCTACATAGGCTGTTTTTAAGCTTTCCTTAGCAAGATGAGAATAAAATAAGTTGAAATAAGAGACAGAAGAAACATGTCTCCTATCACTCTGCTCTCATGTTTGAATGCTTTGTCATTTTTGTGTACAAGCTAAAAATCACTGAATCTACATAAAGCATTATGCTTGTTGGGCCATTACTCTTTTCATTTCTGCTTGACAAGATACAGATATGACTAATTTATTCCAGCCTGCTTTATTGCAAGTATAGTCCTTGACTTAGATTGTTAAACTTTCAGATCTCGCAGCCCAGACACAGATGTTATATTTAACATGGATTCAACATATTCTGGATGATTAAGAAGGTCTTATTATGACTGAGTGAGTGATGGTTTGTGACATTTGGTCACAAACGTCTTTTAATCGTTTATTTATTTATTTTTTAAAGAGTCCCTTGTTAGAGAGACAGTGTGCTCCAAAATGTATTTAGCTTCAAATGGTGACTGTGTTGACGGTTCTTTTAGTCACAACTGGACTTGGTGACAGTTGATCGGAATGAAGGGCCACTCTTGTAATGGAGAGCTGTCGGGTGCCAATAAAACCTGTAGTTTTGAGTGAGGGCTGTTCCCCAATACTTTAAATATAGGAAATTAATAATTTGGGGTTGACGTGCTGCTGATATGGTAGACACAGTAGACATACATCAACGCATAGCAGTTATTCCTGAAGTGCAGCAACACAACAGATGGTTGTCACGGTGACAATTATTGACCAAAGCAGAAATACTGCTA
>JAVKLF010000001.1:13814605-13827323 GCA_034783495.1 Millerichthys robustus
ACACACACACACACACACACACACACACACACACACACACACACACACACACACACACACACACACACACTCAAACAGACACACGCACACACCTTGTATTGTATTCTTAAAAAGTGACTGGTGATCACGAATCACTATATTTGTACCAATACTGGAGCTTTTTCTCAGAAACTAATACAGTACAAAAAGAGCTATTCTTTTCGTGTCTGAAGTTTACTGAAACTTTGTTTTCATGTTGAAATGGGACTAATGCAAATTATCAGCAGATAAACAACAGAACCATCATTAACGGTAAGGCAAGAGGAACAGATAAAAGGTGAAGTTTTGCTTCTCTAACACAAGTTGTTTCACTGTATGTTAACCAAGCAGTGAGGACGTTAGCAGGTGTGTCAGTGCATCATAAACTTTCATTTCATTAAATTTAGTTTGGACAGATTCTTTAAAAACTAGCATCCCTCAAAGGTATGCATATCACCTGGCACATTTCACACCAAAGTTTGAGACTAAGATCTTCTGCTGAGGAAGGATGAAGTTGTTGTTGTTTTGGTCAAACCTTGTAAACTATGAGATCCAGTGAGATCTATTAGCCCGTATAAAATTGCGTTTGGAATGACTCTTATTAGCTACCCACCCTAACCCACCAATATCTGTAAAATTACTTGAGTTCTAGCTATTTTTGTGCGTGCCAAGGTTGCTTTGCTGTCACGGCCATCTTGAATGGGGCAGACTTAAAATGTTAATGATGATTACATGACTCAAGTTTCAATAAACCATGTTGATTGGTTCACAGGGTATTTACTAACACTACAGACATGTATGCATAGACACTAGCAAAACATTGTCATTTATCCTCTTCAGCAGTTGGAAATAATAAGTCAAGTTTTCACTGATATTGATGTGAGTGTAATCCACCCGATGTTTTGTCCTTAAATGTTCAGCCTTCACTGAAATTGTTTTCCTTCGTCACTCTTGGGTAAACTACAAGACACACATTATCAGCCTGTTTTAGTCACTGCGTACCTGTTTGGTGGATGATAAGCTTGTCTTAATGAGCCAGGTCAGAGTGCCACGATCTGGTCTAATAGTTGTGTGTCCGTGACGCACTCATGGTTGTCTCGAAGGAGTTCTCAGCCTATCACAGAGGGCTGGTTAATGACGTGTGATGAAGGTCGTCTTAGTGTGGCTCGCCTGGGCTCTGCCAGGCTAGAAAAGCTGGGCTGTGTGTTTGCTGTTCTGCCTTTCCCTTGCATAAACTTTGTTTCACCTATTTGTGTTCACACCTTCAGCAACTCCACTGGGACATCCGTCCACCACTCATTGCTGATGGTTGTTTTCTGATTGAAGTCAAATCTGTTGTATGGACTCACTACATATCCCATTCTTTGAGCTTACTTGTCCCACTGTTTGGGTGTCTTGTCCCACAAACAGTGGGATAAGACACTTAAAGCTACGAGTAAGGTACAGAATTTTTGGTTTGTGAATGTTTTTTCATTGCTATAATATAGACCTTCTTTTAAAATTTTAACAAGAAATTAGATTTGCATCATTTTTGACCTTGATCAAGTGTACTGTCCTGGAGGTGAGACTCTAATCAGCCACTGCAGCCAAAGGTGTTAATGTAAGCTTATTACACAGAAACAGAAAACACTCTCACTGGTAGAAGGCAGCTTCTTCAGTGTTACAAGGACTAAATAGTAAGTAGGTTTTATTTATGACTGAAAACTTTAAAAACCTGTGAATGAAGAATAGTAACTTTGGTAAGCTTTGATAGGTTTTGACCTTAAGCCTGTCTACAATGTATTCACAGAGACTAGCTAATTGTTAAACCGTAGTTGAAGCTTTTAAATGAGAGTTCAATGAATAAGCCTTTTTTTTGTTGAAACTCTTTCTGCTTTCTGAGATAGGCAATACAGATAAGAGTTAATTAATTCTTCTCTGTGTTTGTTAAAAGAAACCTTCAATTAATTTATCTTTTCCTATGTCCTTAATTGCTCGTTGTGCTCTCAGTACTTTCATTAAACTCGTGCTCTTCCTGTGGGTTAGTCTTGTCTACATTATTTAGTTGTCAAATTTGTGTTCAGTAGAATAGCTATAACATCTTAAACCACTTAGTCACCCATGCAAATCTCACACCAGCAGTAACTACAATAAAATAGAATTAGAACATGCCATTTTTGGGTCACACATGTTGTGTTTCTGAACAGATCATGTTATCTGACCTAATCACAGAAACCAGTCTTTGTTGTGGCAGGTGTCAGATTGCAATGAATCTATTATGTAGAAAATATGTTGAATAAATAAAAAAGCAGTACTCATTTTTTGAGGGGATTTTATTTTCTTGTGAAAGCACTACTCTTTGATCTTACTAGAAACAAGTCTAGAGTACACATCAGCTTGGCATTTTTCAAATGCTGTGTGTACACACGTGAAAAATGTTTTGCAAGTTGCAGCTTTGTTTACATCTTTAACAGGCAGATGAGTTTTGAAAAAGATTTCTTGGAAATTTCACACTGAGGCTCCAGCACACAACAACAGAGTAAACAGCACTGTTTTTGTGCCTGAATTCATTACCAGTAATTTGAGCAGCAAAAATCTGTCTCATAAATGTGACAGAACCATTTGCACCTGAAGCCTCTGCATGGTAAATAAGTTGCAGGAACTTGTGCAACACATTGAGAGTGAGAAATATGAGATTTTATTTAAACAGCTTGTTTACTGAAGCTATTTGCATTCATTAAAAAGCCAAATATCTCCTCTGCAGTGGCATAATGTATGGGTGCAACATCTGTGCATTAGTGTGCACAAACTTTGTTGTGTGAGATTTTTTACCTGCTGCACAAGAGACAATAATGTCTAAAAAAGTTTGATCTCAGTTTGTGCTGCAAATAAGAATCACACAGGGATGAAATAAGTTTATGCTCAGATCATTTTATTTGTGTCTTTGTTTTTCCAGAGTGCCTCACTGCTTCAGCTTCTAAATGAGTGAATCAGGTTCACGCCGTTCTACACTTGTTTCCCGCCTGCCAATCTTCCGCCGCAGCGGCAGTAAGAGGCAGGAGTCTCTCCCCTCCTCTCCATCTTCAGGAGGAGTAGGAAATGGCGTCCACACCTCGTCGCCTTCCAGCACCAACTCCAGCTCTGGCAGCACTGGCAAGCGCCGAAGCCTTTTTCGCGCTCCGTCTCTTGGTTTTGCAGCTAAGCGGAACAGCGATCCACGTGTCCAGCCCATCAACCTGAACCTCACGCCCACCCCGACGCAGACTCCTGATGCCAATGGAAATAACCAGCAGGCAATAACAACATCAGTGTCAACAGGGTTCAGTGAGGGTGGCAGGCGTTCCAAGTCACGCCACTCATTCGGCTTTGGCAGCCACAAGCAGAAGAAAATCCCACGCTCGCAGACTGAAGACTTTGACAAGGCTTCCTCCTCATCCTCCACCACCAATCGAAATGTCTTTATCAACTGCATTAGCAACTCAGGAGCCAATGAAGGGGACGACTCTGGGTTCCTTGATGACTACAGTGGAGGCAGCAATAACAACAGGCGCTCGTCACGCCAGAAGAAACAACTGCTGCCCAAGTCCTTTTCTGCTCACCACCGCTTCTCTCGCACATCCGATCACCACAGGCCACCAGAAGTCAATCTGGAACCTTCAAGCTCCACCACCATCACTCCAGGTGCAGGAGGGCTCACCCCAGGCTCATGGCCTGGTGAACTAACGGGAGCTGGCGTTGAGAGTTCCCTTCAGTCCCCTATGATATCAGAAGATCGAACTACAGCCATCACTCCTTCAGAGTTCATTCCCATCACAGAGGATTCTGTATCTGAGGTGGATGCACTTCCAGCTCCCAGTCCTGGTGTAACCTCAGATCCTGTTTGTGTTCCTGGACCGCTCACTGACCCTGCTCCTCCTGACCCCCCACTTGCACCAGAGAGCTTCAGTGTGGCAGTCTCTGCTTCCCAGGTAGTGCATTAGTTTTATTTAAGAATCTTTGAAATCCAATGTAGTCCAATGCATTACATGTCTTATTTGCTTTTATAAAAAAAAATACAGTTTAAATAATATTACAACACAGCCTAATGATGAATATTTGATAGACATAAATATATAATAATACTAAATATTATGTTTGCTTATAGTAATTTTGAATGTATTGAACCTATGTGACAGACACTTTATTTAAAATCTATATAAGCAGGACTTAAAATATACAGGAAGAAAAGGTGCTTTGACTTTGATAGCCTAATATTAAGAAATTAAACTGTACGAACAGTGTGACAGGAAAATGTAAGGGTTCTGACACCATGAACTTCTAACACTTGGTATACCTCATGGAAATGGGTAATTGGCCCATGCCTTCTCTTTGTATAGTTCATATTTAAATATAAATCACAGTTGCTTAAGTTTTATGAAAATGATGCACCACGCTGACGTGCTTTTAAATATATTAAATATAATACAGTACTTTTAAACAAACATCTATAAAAGCTGAAATGAAGTCAAGTCTCTGACTACCATCTCGAAACTAAAGTTTTCGAGTAAAAATTGAGAATTGAGCTTTTTCTTTTTATCGCAGGAGCTCAGGCTTGAATAAAATGTGCATGTCTCAAAACTAGCATTAATGTTGAAAAATGTTTGAGCTCCCAAACACTCAAAGCGTTCAAAAATGGTTTTTTACCTCAAGTTTTTGTCACAAACCGTAACTTCAAATCCAAACAGAAAGTTTACAAGCCAAAGGGATGTTATTTATTCAGTTTTGGCTTGTGAAGAATAAATATCAACTGATTTGCTCTGTGAAATGTTCACATGCTCTTCTACGTAGCGTTTGCTGAAGTAGAAACCTTTATCTGTAAAGGCATCAGCTTGTCAAATTTTTTTAAAAATATAGTCAATAAATTATTTTTCTCTTCAGGTTTTCTTCACTCCAGCCCAATCTAGTACTGAGAAACCTTTACTCCCTGACACCAGCACAGCCAACAACACAGACTATGAAACAGCTGTTTCCCTCTCTGAGCCAGAGACAGCTGTGCCCTGCCTGCCTTTGCAGGAACAATCGCTGGAAGAAAGGAAGGAGAGGGAGGAAGAAAGACAAGAAGCGAGGAAAGAAGAGTCAGCAGAGAAGAGGATGGAGTTGGTGCTGGAAAGGAAGACAGGTTACCACACGGAAACCACAAGTGAGAGCGAAGGGTGTGGGGTTCGCAGTGAAGGCTGCCACTCAAACCCTGAGAAATCAGAACGGAGGGCAAGACACACGCTCTCTTTTCAAGAAAGAGGAAGCTTCTGTGGCTGCCATGAACCCAGGTCCTCTCACTTGAGAAAACCACACGCAGGTAGAGAAACCCAAGCAAACACTTCCACTGAAGCACAGATTTATATGCAAAGTCACTGACACAAGCAGGTTTAATATTTGTCATAGGAGAGATACAGAAACTCACGTCTAAGGAGCTGCTTATGTGCTTTGACGAATTGTGTGACTTTCATGCTGACACTTTTCAATGATTAGTTTTACTGCTTCCATATTTATAAAAACATAATGGTCTATCAAAATACATTAGAGTTTATTATATGTCCTGGTGGTCCAAACCTTAAATAACTAATGCAAAAAAAGATGCACAATATATATCTTTAGAATTGATCCTTTATTAAAATATCCGAAGTGTACAAAAATCACTCGCAGTCTTATTTCTGTAGTGTTAGAAACTGCAACTTGGACTTGGAGTGATTCAAAATGTGATGTGCACTACAAAACTGACACAATGATTTGTCAACAATAATTTAGTTAGTGCTCGAGGCCTGCTGTATTTTAGTATATAATGCTAACTCAAACACAACAGACGCATTGTGTTACAGTCCAGGCCTGCAGGAATGCAGAAGAATATTGATTACACTGTAAAGTGTTCCCTAACAAACAGCAGGAACCAGAGATAGTGTAGCATAAAACATTGATGAGCTTATCTATTGGACTCCACGACAACAAAGATTTGTTATATTAATCCTAATCACAGCCCTCTGTGACGTAATTCTTGCAGTGATGTACTGATTTGTGGTTGAAAACATGGCATTAGCTTTGTTCTTATGTATTTTTCTTAGAGAATCAACTTATACAAATACATGAATACACAATACAGTGAAATGACAGTGTTTGTGTAAAGTATATGTGTGAGCATGTGTAGGTGGAAAGAGACAGAGGAAGAGAGAATATGGTTGGCATTAAGTCCTGTTTTTGTTGGTAGTTCTGGTTTTAAAAGCTTGTTGCTCTTTGCGAGGACAAGATATTGTCTCTGCTTCATTTCTATTCTCCTGTAGATCACAGCAGAGCAATTACTACAATCTTCCACTTGTCTTTTTCAGAAATATTTCCCCTGAAATCTAACATTCATTTTCTAGTTTTATTGTTACAAAGTAATCTTGGTGTGGGTAATCTGAATAAACCTGATTATTGCAAAGCAATAAATACAGTTTGAACAAAAAGCAATATAGCTGAACAGCTTTCATGAAGGGAAGTTTAAACTTCATTTAAAAGTTGACAAGATAAAAGTGGTTTTGTCATTTAGTTTTATGAAAGATCTCCTTTTACCCTGGAGGCAGTAGGTCTGACTGCTTTAGAAATGAATAAAGAGATGATTATACGTCAACTTTTCCACCTAATTTCAATATACTTTAGACTTTTTGATTCTCTTTGTTTCTTCCGGTCCTCCAGCTTCTCTGTGTAACAGTGCCAGCCCGTACCATGAGATGATGCGGATTGAAAGACGTCTGCGCTCCTCATCTGAGGGGGCTGGTGGGCCTCGTGTCTATGGAAACCACAGGGATGCTCCAGGCATGGAGGGATGCAGTCTGCTCAAACACAGAAACAACTCCTCATCATCAAAACTAGGAAGTCTGGTAGGCTTAAGCTCAGTGTGTGTGGGCTTCTTTTTTAAGCCACAAAGCCCTAAGATGTATACCATGAATACTAATGGATTGTTTTAGTGCTCATGACTTGCTTTTAAGTTTTGGGTCGTGCTCGGTTATTGTGATTTCACACTTTAACAGCACTAATTATTAATTTATAAAAAGTTCAGGGTCATATGTGTATAACTGTTTACGTTCTAACAAAGATGTAAAGGCATAAAGAGCATAGATAAATCTACACACACAAACACACACACAGAGACACATACTCAAAAGTAGTGACTAAAAAAGATAAGGGTACGCTCTTCTCTTTTCTCAGCATGACATACATGTTTTTAAATAACTTGTCAGAAATAAAAACAGCAGGGCATATTTTAAATGAGACAAAGAAATGAGTTTGAAATTCCACATCATTTATGATTTCCTTTAGTTTTCCAGACATATGTGTATTTGCAGTTAAATTTGTTTAAAACAGCAAACTGTAACAAGAACTTTCAGGGTCAGAACTACAGTATTAGGATAAGAAAAACAGATCTGCCAAAAGTCCCTTTGCAAAAAAATGTTTCCTGTCTTTATTTGAATACTATTCATACAACGTGTTTATTTATTTGTTACAATACACACAAGCCCACACTCATGCTCCAGTACAAGGAACAGATGAGTTTGTAGGCTGCTCTTTTGGTTTGCTAATAAACAGTGTGAGCTCTCGTTTGAGCAACAAACAAGTCATCGGCTTGAAGATGTTGTTGTAAAATCATGACTCAGACATGTACATGTTTCAGATTCCTGAGCTATATCTATTAGTGAAATAATTAGAAAACTTTAAAAAGCTCCATTAATTGAAATGTGAACTAAAAGAGCATAACATAAACAGTTTGTGATTTTACAGAGCTCAGTGTCACTTTGCTGCTAAAAGCAAACAATGAAGCTTTTAATCACCTACCTTCAGGCAGCTCACCAACATGCCATCAGCTGTTTTATGTACACAATTTTGTTGTTTTGACAAGCGCTGTTTATAACCTGGTTTAATGGTGACGCAATGCAGGAAAGCTCCGATTTTTGTGATCTGATTCATTCAAAGCATTAACACCTCATCAAGAACATTTATTGCCAAAAACAAAACAAGAATTACAATGCTGAGGCAGGTCAGCAACAAAGCACGATAACAAATGTAAAAAGATTCTGACCAGCAATTACTTTTACACTTAGTCTTACCAATTTTTAATTAGTACAGTGCTGAATGGATGAATGTTAGAATAAATATGAAATACAAATGCAGTTCTCACTGTTGTTCAGTGCTCTTCTGATTGCATAAAAAGAAACAGAATTTAATCATGTCCATTTATTGCACGGTATTCTCATTATTTGGAATTTGGAAAAATTAGAACTTTTGAGGAAAAAATGGTAATATATCGCTTTTTCCCCACAGTATCGCAATATATCAGATCGTGAGCCCTGCCTCGTTATATGTATCTTATCACCAATTTCTTGGCATGACACTAATAGAGAAACGCTTCACTTGATTACCAAATTGCTATTGCATCTACACAATGAGTTCCAATCTTACAGAGTTTAGAAGAGTAAGTGCAATTTGGCCACAGTTACAGGCAGCTGCTTGCACACACTCACTGATTTCAGTCATTACTGATGCCTCTGACCGTGAAAATATAAAAAGTATTTCTGGACACCATCACAGAGCACTTGTTTTGGTCTTCTCATCACAAAACTGCACCAATACACAGAGTTTAGACAGATTAGCAAACATTTGTGAAAATTCTGATAATGTGTTGAGTTTACAGAGAGTAGGAGAACATAGTTGTACCAAAAACTGCGTTTTGTCATAGGAATCTTTAAACGTTTAAATAAAGTATTATCATAATTTGGACAAAAGTGAAAAAAGTGGTCTTGAATTTAAAGCTGTTTTAAAGTAAACGTCTGCTTTCAGTATAAATATAGCTATACGAAGCACTAGAAAACTTCGTCAGTCATCTGATGGGTTTAGGGCTTTTATCCTCTGTTTGTTTTATCTGCTTGCACACATTGCAGTAGCTGTTGATGCATAATTTTACTAGATTCATTTTTGTTTTTGGAAATCAGTTATGGCTAGATTTTCCACAACACGCAAAGAAGCTCTATGGGAGGCAAGTTAGTTCAAATCAATCCTTTTTATTCTACTGGAGAATAAACGCTTCCTGGAGAGTATAAACACACACAACACATCGCTGTGTATTGTAGAGGCTACAGCTGCCTCTCGACGTCCACTTTACTAAACACAGTGTAATCTTCTTCATCCTTTCATTGTGCCTATGAAGTACCCTTAAGGGTTTGAGTAATGGAGGAATGGTAAAAGCCAGGGAGTGTTTATTAAACTATATACTGTCTCTCCTTCATTCATAAAAGTTTATCATCAGCTTAATGCACTTATTGCAAATGAAAAAAACTGCATCTAGACACCTTAGTTTCCCCCCTATTGTTAACAGAGTACAACATGTGCAAAACAAATAAACATATGCAAGCAATAACATCTAAATAAATCTTATGACCACAGTGGGTGGATGAATGAAACAATTAGAATGGTCTGCATGTTGTTTGTAGATTTACCAAGTGACTTACTGGTGTTTTTGTGATAAGGCCTTTTCAGCTCAGCACCTGTTCAGAAACACATTAAAGCACAATAACAATTTGCCAGGTGGATGTGCTTATTGTTTGTTTTTGTCACTGTCCAAACAGATTATAACTGTCATAAAAGATATTGAGCTTTAGTTTGCATTCAAAAATGGATGATTGATGTAATTCGGCAAAACTGACTGCACATCTGATGTGTCTGTTAATTTAAGTTTGCTTATGCAGTTTAGTGAGTTTTCAGAGGCAAGGTGCCTAATTATTATTTGTAGTCTCATTTTAGAAATTTTGTGATTGTTGAAAATATGATCACTTATTCATTCACTTATTCAAAACACATATTCTAGGCACTGTGTAGTTCTTGTCTAATCTAGTATTTTATTCCAATATCCTTACCTACATTTTGATGAGAAAAAAAGTCTATACACTGGGGACTAGATTGAAGTATCTAAGTTTCAAGTAACAGTATTTATCAAAGATGTAAAGAAGGATTGCTTAAGAACGAGCTAAAATCCTGTACTGATTGTAGTAATTGCTAGAAAACGACAGATGTCCGGTGATAAACTGTGAGACTGGGAGAGTAAACTTTTTTTCTATGTGTATTTTACTCAGCCAGCAGATTCCTAATTTGACTGGACATTCAATCCTTTGTGCCCTGAGGTGAACTGTAAACACAAGTGGCTGTGAAGTGGCTGCTCAGATAGAATGAAGTCATTTGTTAGTTTGTATATTTTCCATTGCTAGAGGCCATAATACCTGGTTGTGAAGCAAAATGCCTCTCCCATCATCCTGATGTATTAGGCACCTTAAGCAATGAAAACATGCAATTTTTATCGACTCAGTATGTGATTTAGACAGAACATGACCCAAAACCAGTGGGTTTTAACAACTGAGAGAATCTAATTTTTTTACTGATCTCTGTTTTGGATGTAATATTGGTTGACAATGAAAAGATAAAGCCATTGTTTTAATTAAACTAATAATATCTCTCTTAACTCAGGGATTATCCTCAATAAAATTACATATGTTAAATAAAAATGGGATAGTTGGGTTGTCGGATCATATTGTTTGTGGGTAGAGATGTACATTAAAATGGAAATGTAACTTTATCTTCAGCATGTGTGCTGTAGTGACAAACAGCATTGGCTTACTTCTTTAGCTTCAATAGCCGGAATAAGCTCTTTTATTTAGGTACAATACATCTGACATTGACTGCAGCTAACTTCTAGTGAGGGGAAAACTGCATTGTCATATAATATGTTCTTATACAGCCTAGACTAATTTCACATAGATATTGTCTGAGAAAACAACAGTTTAGCTGGAAATTCAGAAGCGTGTCAGGAATGTCAGTGGCTCCTGCTCTCAAACCGGAGTGGATCGATACAGGCAGTGGCCTGGAGGTTTTTTATGTTCATATAACTGTAATGTGAGCTAAACAGAGTTGGTTATTGGATTTTCTGATCCCTCTGCAAATATTCTAAGATTGTGCCCTGTTGTATCGCACGAAGGTTCCTGCAGCATCTCCCAGTCAATAGGAAGTGTTCTCAAAAGCTTCAGTAAGCTGCAGTTAGCAAATAAATACTTTCAAAATAATACAAAATGTTGTTGTTTGAAGTGTTAGACAGTAGTCAGTTTACCATGCTAAATTTAGTGTTGTGCAACTTTAGAGTTGTGCACTAATGTATGGAATTATACTTGAAACTTTTGCTTGGTTTTTAAGTATTTATTATTAAAAATATATTTGTAAAAATGTAATTATCTCATTTGTTTACATTAGCTTCTAAATGAAGTACTAACGTAAAAATTGTTCCTTTTCTTGCTTTTGTTTGTGAAATGATTATTTTTAGGCCTTTAGATGGCAGCATTGACCTTTGCAATTCATTTTAAGTAAAATAACCATGATTTTTTGGTATTGTAATGATAAAAATAATTTATTGAAATATTATTATTCAGTACTGGGTGTTGGCAGCAAGTTGTTTAGCATCACTCCAACAGCCCTGTTGTTTCTGCTCAACACCTCAAACCTTTAGGTAAAAAAATCACTGTTCCAAACCCTTTTTGAAGCCATGTTAGCTTGGTTTCTGTGTAATAGTCAGCGCTAGCAATGGTGAAGGAATGTTTATGAAACACATTTATTATTTTATGTAGGTTTTATTATTTAGGTCTGACTTTTACATTGAGTTATTGGAATTTATATAAACAGTAGGTGTGACATTTATGTTAAATATGTCAGCACTTATAATTGAATTTCTTTGGCAAAATATTCAGTTCATTTTTTTAGGTTAAGTGAATAAAAGTTTTTGTTCTAATGCTACTTTTCCAATAGATCGTTGATGTCTGTTTTATTCTTGGTCTTTTTCTGATGATACAATTTTTAAAACTTTCCGATTAAGTTGGTCTTGTTTTCATGGGAATTAAACACTGTTGAATGTGAAGATTTTCTAGTTTACTCAGCAGCAGGGTTTTGCTTGTGAAGCATTTAGACAGCTGACAGATGTTACACAAAACCCACAGGCTTGTTTGTCAATTTCATTTCTTTGTCAAATCAAACTATTATCATCCCTAGATAAGAGAACTGGCAGAATGTTTTTATGATGTTGAAAGTTATGCTTAATAATCTAATATTTTGTAACTGGACACAGTAATAAAAAGAATCTCATGTTGTAATAAATAAGTGTCATCAATATCAGTAAAATGAATCTATTAATTAATAAACCATCTGGATTTCTTAAGTGCATTTCATTTCATGTATTACTGTCACAATGCAAAACAATTTATTTTTTAACCCATGTTGGTTAAAGAATAGATTAAAAAATAACCAAACAAACAAATGATGCCCCCCATTTACTATGAGTAAAACCTCTAAGTGTTTCCTGTTGACATTAATCAGTTTATTAAATAAATAGTATTTTATAATTATTTTGTTACAATGTTCTTCTTTTTTCTTTTTCTAAACAGGATGTTTTGAACAACCTGGGATCATCAGAACTGGATGAAGATGATCTCATGTTAGATCTGGACCTCTCTGATGATCAGAGACATCGACACGGTAACTTTTGTTCATTTCATTTATTCAAACACAATACAGTGTTTTTACTTTCTAAAATGTTTAGTTGAAATCTGAAACAAAAGCTGCTTTGCTCACTGTTCTGACAAAACAACACTTGGATTTATTGACATTTTTCTTCCTTATGTTCAAG
>JAVKLF010000001.1:13853106-13876401 GCA_034783495.1 Millerichthys robustus
TCATTACTGAGCAGTGCTGCATCAATATAAGCAGTCCTGGCTGAAGACCTTATTTTATTCCTCTTTGCTTCCCATATCTTCTATTGAAGCCCACACAGGTGACATTTAGACCTGCGTCTGATCTCAGAAGGACTGTGTTTCTGTGTGTCTGGACGTCTGCTTGGGGCTTCATGTTCATTCATTGTCACCTGAATGAATGCCCTGGTGGAGTTGTGTGTGTTTTGTTTTGGAAGCCCCCCCTCTCACTAGCCCTGCGTAATTGCTACCTAGTTTTTGAGTTTTGCCAAAATATAAAGATGAAAAAATTGTGCTAAAGAATTATGCTGTTTAATTGACTCTCTATCCTTGTTTAAGCCCTCTACCTTTGTGTCGAAAGTGTCTAAACTTTTGTTCTAAATTTTTATACTGCTTAACAACAAGAAAATATGCTGTAGATCAGCTGACAGCCTGGAAAGTTTTTGGTCTGATTCTTGGAAAACATCCTGGTGCTCTGATTGCCACTAAATTTAATATCACCATATTTCCGAGCGTATGGAAACCTTTCCAAAAATAAGACATTGGTCTGAATAAAGTTTGTACATGCTTAACTGTGTTTTTAATCCTCCAAATTTGGCTGGCTAATTAATAACACATATTTCTGTGGTGTGAAACAAACACACATTTTTTATACTTTACACACACTTTAAAAGTTTTTCCCCTCCAACACAATTCACTGTTCGTCACTCTAATGCATCTTACAAAGGTTGTTCTATGTTCTTACACAGGTTTGTGCTATTGTCTTTCACAGAGCACAGAGCCAAGTCCTGCCAGCAGCCTCCAGTCTCTACCCATCAGCCCCTGCAGTGAAAAGTCTCTTCCATTTAAGGTAATATAAAGCATATTGTTTTATCTCTTCATGGCTGTCTGGCATTGTACTACAAAGGATTTGTTTAGAATATTTTTAAGAAATAATATGTAAAAATAGGTAATTGTTTCTGTGTCATCTGCAGCGAATTTATGGTTCATAGCTCAATTGATTCACCTTAGTGAATCCTTAGTTTTTGACTACGAATTCAAGTAAAAATAGATGAGTGACACTAAAATTTAACAAATTACAATGTTCTTTAACTTAAAAGGCACTTACATTTTTTACACAAACTAAAAGATTTTCAATATACCAAAATGGCTCTGTTGAACAGCTGTAATGAAATGACATATTACCTCTCAAGTGCAGTAAATTATGATTATTTAAAAAATGGAAATACTTTAGTTGTATTGTAAAGTATTGTTTGCATTTTAATAATATTTGTTTTGCCATAGAAAGACATCTAGCACAGCATAGTTACAAACACCCTGTCTTCAGTGAGTTCACCAAATTTAAACCACAAACTTTGCGCAAACCAGAACATTTTGTTTCAAATAGCTGTGTCTTTCCACCTGATTAAAAGTAATGAATCATTTTATTCAGACGGTATGCTGGGTTTTTGTTGAGCTCAGTTGTTCTGCTTCTCGTTACAGGCACAATCAAATTCTGCTCTCACAGAACTCCTAAATTACACTGGATTGGCTTGTTTAGTTAAAAGTGCGCAGCAGTCTGTCTGCCATCAAAAATATAAAACTGAATTCTCCTTTGATCTGTGTGTCTACTTCAATTGTAGCCTTATCATAACAATTAATGTCCTTTCCCCCCCCACATCTGCTGCTTCTGAATCCTGAAGAGATCAAACACGAGAAAAGAGAGCAGTGGGGCAAGGCATGTAGAGCGGAGCGACAAGTGATATAAAGAAGAGACACAAAAAGAGTGATGAAAAGTGATTGAGGTGGGGATAAACTGATGAAGAGAGTGGGGAGAGTGACTTGGGTGTCTTAACAGGCTCCAGACCTCCTCTGTGAACCAAGTCCATCAGAGCTGTACGATCTGGATAAGTTTTATTAATCTCAGTAGGAAGCATATGTGTGGGTAGCTTCTGAAGTGCCTGCCTGGATTTGAGCGTGTGAGCAGTGTTTAAATCTACGGGAGGGTTTTTATTGAAATATACCGTAGTTCGGCCGCTGCAGAGTTCTTATTAGACTGTCACAGTAGAGAATTGTCCTAGCTCGGTGATGCTGACCTGTGTTTGTTTTTTCATTATGTTGTGTTGACGTTTTTTTAGATACAGTGTTCAAAAACACTGCTGTTAAAAATGCAGCAGGACTTTATATTGACTGTACTGCTTCCCTTTGTGTTTGTGGATGCATCTACATTTCTGTTTCGGTGTTTGTTTTTTACTGTAAGGATAAAAAAAAAGGATGTTGGTATTTTCACAGAGGATTAGTATATGTTTGTGTGTAATGTGTGTGTCAGAGAGATAATTTTTTTTGTGTGTGAGTGCCCTCCTTACTGACCTACATGAAGTATCAGTGGCAGCTGGATGATAAGGAAAAATTAAAAATGTAGGCTGGGACACAGCTTGAAGACAGCAGCTATGACTTAAATTGTCGGCAAATATACACACGAACAGAGGGGAAGATTTAAAAAAAAAGGGCTCGAATGACATTAAATTGGGTATAAAAGACAGAAGGATTTGGTTTAAATGTCAAATTTAAATATCAACATTTTTTAAAGTTAGTTCTTGGGGGAAGAACAGTTGATCGAGGAGACAGAAAGCCACAATGAAATTCTGATGAGGATTGAAGATTTTGCAATTAAGAGGTAACCGGCATAGTCATCTTCTTATAAGTGCACTCCTGAAAAACTCACGTCTCTGTCAGTAAAATGGACTTTCACTGATATAATAATGCCTCATTTCAAATCTGTGTATTTTAGAACTAGATTAAATATAACTGGCCATAAATTAAATCTGATGTAAAGGAACCAAAAATGGAAAATAATTTGACAATCTGTGGGATTAATTTTGTTCTTTATATAATTTGCTTTTATTTATTTGATTGATGACAAAAACAAAGTTTGCGATAATTTATTTAAATCTATGGTGTTACTGAATAGCGGGCAACTTTAAGAACTGTTCAAAAAAGATGCATCCTAAAACCAAAGAGAAGAATTCCACAAACACAAAGGGGATGAAAAGCAGACTTTATACAATGCAGTAAGTTTTTCTTTGAAACATTTCCGAATAAGCTAGTCTTTATTTTCCGTGTATAGACACTCATGGAAATCAGTGCCCAAACCTCTTTTTAATGTCTATTTTTTCATCGTACTGTGAGTTTTGATGTCAGCAAAGAGCTCTTCTAAAGCCATCTAGCATGCTGCTGATTCTAGTTTTGATTGTATTGGCAGACAAAGGCCCTTTTGATGGTCTCTGCATTTTCCTGCAAGGAGATTGAGCCTTTCCATTATTGTACAAGGTTTCCTCTGCCTAGCAATAAGCTTGGCTGCTAAGTAACTTGGCCCCATTGTCATATCAGACATTTTCACACAATCCGACACATGTTCTTCGGAAGAAAGTTATGTTCTTCAAATCTGTTTGGTGCCAGCACTCATTATCAATGTTGAGTGCTGTAAATTTAACATGGTTAGACCAAACCGTAATCTGCATTGGCGTGCTGCACTTCTGTATTGTTCTGTGTATGAAAAAGATCCATTTTCTCTTCACAATGTTTAATATCCTATTGATCATGAATGAAGACCATTGATTCACCCTAAAGATTCTAATAATTCAGAGAAAGTGCAGAAAGACAGTTGTTTCAGTTGTGTCAGTGTTTATATTTTTGGCGGAATTTAGTGAGTGCAGAGTTCTGCATATTCTGAATGTCCTTGACTAATGAAAAAATATAAATGCTCATGTGTATTTAAAAAAACTGTAATATGTGGTTGTCCTAATAAAACCAGGGGGCCATGGAACAAAGTTTGGAGAACTATAGATTCTACATTTTATGTTACATGAGTTTTTTCATCAGACGTACTGTAAAATTGGTTAGAAATAATCATGTAACTTGATTTGTTACATTAGGAAAAACACATCATCTACATTTCAACTGTATCATTAGTTTGTCTTGGGTTGTGAAAATGTGGAATTTTAAAACTGCACCAGTTGTTTGTTTATCATGTTTGTGTACAGATTTTTTAAAATTTGGAATTAGTTTTTTTTAACAGAAGCACTACAATCTCACCTTGTGCTTTTGAACTTTCCTGTAACGCACAGCAGTAAACATAATGCTTCAATTAACATCTCTGTGGCTGTCCTGGCAACATTTTTGCAAGATTTAGCACACCTGCTAACAGTCACAGTCACCTGTATCTGTCCGGGTATGCAAGGTCCTGCTCTTGTGACACCAGCACTCCACTGTGTTTTGTCTGAGGCAGAGTGCAGCTGGCAGTAGCAACTGGGACTGAACCAGTCCTGGCTTTGTTGTTGTTGTTCTTGTTACCAAGACAAAGACCATGAGAGAAGAAAACAAAAATGAAAGTACATTTCATCATTTTTGGCTTTCTTCTGCTTTTGTTTAGTGCGAGAGCCTACATTTTTTATTTGATTTTGGTAAGAATACAATTTTATGTTTGCGTTATTTGTTCTCATGACAGATGGAGGTTTCATTCTAAAGATCTCAAAGTTTGTGTCATCTGATCAAAGGAAAAATTCAATGTTTAATAAGCAGGAAGAGAGCAGCAAGAGCTAGAGGATTGAAGATTAGGCAGGAGACGGTGCTGTGTATGTATATTTACAGAGAAGTGCATGAATAAGACAGTGGGAGGCAGAGGCTAACCTTTGACAGAGCTGAAGGCATAGAAAACAACATAAAAATGGAGAAGACATATTGCATGGATAGAACCAGAATATGAGAAAAATTAAATTGCAGTGCTGAGAATAGCACACATTACCTGACAATATGAAAGATTGAAGAGAAATGGCATGAGGGAGAAGGTGTTTGTGCAAAGTGTGGGTGTTAAAGTCGTCATGTATATATGTATTCCAAAAGATTACATTAATTTAAATGAGAAAAAAAGCAGATGGGGGTGAAAGAGATCAAACATGAGGAGACACTTTGATAAAAAAGGAACTAGAGAAAGATGGTTGGAAGATTGAAGAAAAAATGGATTGAGGGAGGGGGTGAGAGGAAGAAAGTTTGTCCTGGCACTCCAGAAGACGATTCTGTGGGTGTAAAAATAATCCACGGTAGCCACCTGAGAGGCTGCCATGTCACAGTGCGCCCTAGTTTAATTTAAACCCAATGCATATGACACCGTATTTTCTAAACCAGATTTTGTCCCAGTTAAAGTTCTCTACCGTATTTTAGAAGAAAGGAAAAGGAACTCGTGCTTGAGTTACTGTCAGAGGCATAATTCCAAGCAACAGTGTGTTAAGAAAATAGTCTAAGACAGAACTTTTGTTCCAGCAAAATTGAACTGACATTTCTGTACGTTACCTTTGTTTCATCAGACACAAATGTCTTTTCAAAAGAGAAACATTCATCATTGTGTTGGATGGTACATAATTATAGATGAATAATGTATAATTCTGGTGAGTTCAAATGTATAATTATACACTTCTTTCAATACAAGGTTTAAAGCAGTACCTACACACTAAAAAACATACAAGTGTATATGTACTGTATGAGAATGCAAAGCTCATGGATCCCAAATGTTTATGATCACACTTGTTCACACATAATAGAACGTAAAACAGTAAAGCAGTGAAAAAAGACAGATTAGCAGGGTCTTCTGTCTACTTTGATTTGCTTTTATGTCTCCTAGTTTCCTTTTTTCTTTAAGAAAATCTTGCTTCAAACAAAGCTTCTTTTATTTGTCAGCTACACTTAGAGCTAGGATAGCCAGTAGTTCTGTCTGTCACAAACTGCAGCGGGTTAATATAAGAAAGATACTCGTAAGATTTGATAAGGAGTTACCAGGGTTTTATGTTATCTTATGTAAAATTCCAGCTTCTCCGAATTACTGATCCTCTGCTTGAGATAAAACCCCAAACCCGTTTTGGTGAAATTTGAATAATTCTTTTTACATCTTCAATTACTCATCCCTTGGACATCCTGTAAAGCTTTTCAACCTTCAGCTGATTGCAGAAAAACGAGTATCTGTGCAGGTGAAAAAAGACTACTATACTACTATAAAGCCTGGTATATCTGTTAGAATTGAATACCAGATTTGTTGAAAGGACATATATAACATGTTTACAAAACCTAATTATTTAGTCATTTTTATATGGTACATTGTTATATTTATTTGTAAACATGGCGCCACAGTAGCTCATAATAGCATGTAAAAGAGCCTCTTCATTTGTACTTAAGAGCTGGCTGCGGTAGCTCGGTGGTCAGTGCCTCGGTCGTATAATCCTGATGATGCAGGTTTGAGCCAAGGTTGCATCAGGAAGGACATCTGGCATCTAAAACAATCACCAAATCTTTCATGCATGGTTGCTCACTGTAGCAATCTCTGCAGGAAGCAGCTGAAAACATAACAACATTTATTTGTAAGCATAAGGCACTTTGGTGCCTACATTTGCATGGTGGTATGTGTCCAGAAACTCTGAATCGTAGCAGACACAATCGTGGCTTGCTCCGCAAGTTCTATGTGCAATAAGGGTAATTCACAGACAGTTGGAACGCTCTTATTTTGAAAACATGACACTAGATTAAATGCCTCTTTTTAAAATTTATTAACAAAGCCTTGTTCAAAAACTCCTGACCAGTTTAAAAACTAAAAGTGACTGAGCATTTAAAACATCTTCCAAGAAAACAAAAAACTGCTTCCATCTGGATTTAAGAGACCTTTAACCAGCTGAGACTGTAGAGACCTTTATTAAAGCTTAAAGCTCATTATTTCACATTTGTCTCTTTTTCTTGGTGTTTGGACAACAAAAAAATCCCTAATAGCTTTGCAGACACTTCTCAACACTTGGCCATCTTGTTTAAAACAAAGCAATAGTTAGAAACTGTTTTGGTAAGGTAGGGTGCAGCTTTAAATGTTGTGAGATGTTCCCCTCAAGTTTTTTCTTTTTTTTTAATCATGTGCATTTATGGTTCAGAAAGTGCAAAAGCAGATCTGCTAAAGCTGTACAGTACATAAAAGTAAAAGTATTTAGTGATATTTCTTGTCAATTTGACAATATCTGTTAAAATAACACATAACCTTCACATTCATTACATTACCTTACATTACATTCTGTAATGTAAGGTAAAAAAAGTAAGAAAGTGTAAGTTTTTTTCTAAACAGGGGGAATGTAATTCATCACTGTTCCACTTCAGCTGGCTACTGATTGCATTTATTAAGAGACTTCACCCTCACACAAGCATATCTTTTACAGAAGTGGATGCACTTCAATGGTTCTGATCAGATTTGTCCTTACTGAGGCCATTCCAATCACATTAGAAACAAATTCACATGCCCCACTTTTCTGCCATAGCCTTCTACATTCAATTCAGGCTTGAAAAATTGGTTGGAATGCCACCTGATGGGAGACTAAATGCTTTTTGTTGTGCTTTTTTCAACACCAAAGTAAACTTTCTCATTTTACTGTTGAGTTTGTTGATATTTTTCTCCTTTTAAATGACTTCTGCAGTGCAGTAAGTAGAGCTGCTCAGCAAGAGGCATATTAGCTAAATGACCACAGTATTAGAGTAGTGGATGTGTTTTGAACTATCCCATTAAGATTAAGATTACCTGATCAGCATCACAACATTTAACTATATGTGTCCCTATGTTTTTCTTTAACTGTTTTCAATACTAAGATGTTTTATATTCTCTTAAATATTCAGTACCATTTCAGGTTTTCACAAATTTAGTCATTTTCATGCATCATCTACATTTTAAGTGTCATGCACTTTCCAAAGGTACAACAGAGTACCTGGTGTGTGGATATAGCCAGTTTGTTCATTTTGTACAACCTACATTTCTATTTGGGTGCAAATAATTTTAGAGGTTGACTAATGTAGCAATTGTCACACCATGGTACTGCTTTTTCAGTCCCATCTAAATCTTGTGCTAGTCATTTTTGTGCTGCTCCTGTTTGTGCTCTGGCAGTAGGAAAAATAAACACTCCTATTATCTAACATTATCTCCTCTGTAAAGGCAGAGAAATGGGGTGCATTCAAATTCAACCCCCGCGAGTTTTGTTTCTGTTAATTGATTTCCTGTTTCCTAATGAAAAAGGTATTTTCTAGGTTTTTAATCACGTGGCAGCACTTGGGAAAGCTTTTAGTTTGTGCCTCTTTAAAGTAAACACAGACCTCATAATCAGTTGGACATGTCTAATGAAGGTGCAAGAAAAAAAAAAAATCAACAAAACTTTTATACACCATGTGGATTTCTAGTGTATTCATTTTTCAAATTCATGGAAAGTAGCTACCAATTCTGTAGTTGTCAAGTTTGAATGGAAAGCGCTTACATCCAAAGAGTTGGATGAGAAATGAGACAACAAGTATCTGCCACATGAACACTGTCTTGACCCCAAGCTTCCCTTTTAAATGTCAGAAACTGGGGAACAATCAGACATTCATATCACATGTTCATTTTTATTTATTAGTTGCAAAGTTGATAAAGTGGCTAAGATTATTTTTGGGCAAATGAAGTATTGGTTGTGTTTATTTTAACAGGTATTTTACAGAAATGCCTTTTCTCCATAATGATTTACAGACCTTCTGTAGTCATGGACAGGTCACATTTTTTCCTTTCTGAATTTTGATTTACCTTGAGGAAATGTTCCATCCTAGCTGTGTGGTTTTGCATCAAGAAGGTCATTTAAAAGATGATGGTGTAGCTCTATCCCTCCCTGTGGTCTCTCTCCAACTTGCTGTGTGTCCTTTAGCAAGATAGCTCCCCATAGTTTTAGACCATCATACTCAGCCTGAGGCCTTCTCTGTCCTCTCCTTTGCTTTGCCACCTCCCCCGCCTTCCCCCAAGTTTCCCCCATCATTTTCCTCCTGTTATCTTACCCCTCTTCTCTTCTCTTGCTTTTATGTCCTTGACGAGGTAATGACTGTCTGACATTTTCTTCATCCGTCCAATCGCTCATTACTTGTCTCTTTCTTTCTGTCCCTCTTAGTTGAGAGTTTAAACACCTGTCAGTTTTACAATTAAGTTGGATATTTTAATAAAAACTGCTAGGTGTAACTTCTTACTGTTGACCTCCCTCTGAGCAATTCTCTGGTGGTTTCCAGTCGCCTGGGTCGAAAGATGACTAGGTGTTACAAAACCATGACAGGGAAAATGAGTTTGGAGACATTTTTAGAACCATTCATAAAACATTTTCTTTTGCCCCAGTCTATATTGTTACTTGTGAAAGTCGCTGTAAGAATAAAGTTATTTTTATTAGCATTATTATTATTCTGTACTGTATGTCCTCTGTCTTTGTAGCTCCTTTCCATCTTCCCTACAGTAATATCTCCTGACAGTGGAAGGTCATATTAAAGCGTTAGGGAGGCTACCGTTGGATACATCAGGTTTATCACAGAGATGCTGCAAGATTCAGATCACATTCCTGCAGCATGCACAAAATGACAACTTTATTTCATATGCACACATCCTGCATAGAAAGACAGGAAACAAATACACTCATAAATACAAATAAAATGTGCAAGCACACAAACACCTCTGTCTGTTGTCGTCCTTGACTTTATGTTTTGAGGTTTTTTTGTGAGAATTTGATCTCTAAAATAAATCTGCCGTTTTATTCATTATTCTTTAACATAGTGACTCCTCTGTTGTGCTCAGGATCCCAACAAAGAGGAAGCTTTGCTGCAACAACTGAGAGAAAAAGACGAGCTGATTCTCAAACTCCAGAGTGAACTGGTAAGATTCACATCTCAAACGTACACGTTCGGTATATATTTGGAATTTAGTAACTTTTCTTTTAATTATACATGAAATACAAAACAGTTTAATATAGGTCAGATAAAAACCTTTTTTTGCCAAACCTTTTCGATTGATACTAAACTAATTTTGACCTCCAGACACAACTGAAGAATGATCAACTGCACTCATATTTACCCAATTGTTGCACAGTTGTAAAGTTTATTTTAATCCAGAGAATAATCATATATTTTTTAACAGTTTATGACGTTTCAGCCCAGTCTTTTAACTCGTTTTAGAAGTTTTAAACTTTTGTTGTCAGTGTTTTTTACTCAGACTTGCATACATAAATACACACATAGACAAGACGGGTAAAAACACATTTTATCAAAACACAGAACAGAAACAGCACAGATTAAAATAAAATAAACAATAAATACAAGTCTGATGACGGTATATTTACAGAAAAACTCAAGAAGAAATTTACATAAAAACATTTCAAACACTGCCCTGTCTTTCTGGATGAATGGCGAGACCAACTCACCATGGAATTTGAGGGATTTCAGAAAGCGGAGATATTTCAATTTTAGTTGCTTGGTCTGTTTTGTTTCTGGATGGGAAGAAATGTGTTATATCCTTACCGAATTTGTATATCATACTCATGAAATATGAAGATTTAAATACAAAATATATTGTCTTCTACTGCTTTGTTTTAATATTTTGAAAACGTGATTTTTGAAGCAGCTGCAGAAATGCTCCATACAGCAAAATATATCATCATTTGTCATCCACATGTCTATAATTTGTCACCTGTTCTATCAAAGTAATGGAATGCAGACATTATGCCAGGCCTTAGCAGAATAATATGTCAGTGTTAAGGCAGTGAGCGATGCCAGTACAACCCCCTGACTTGAGTCTCATACGACATCTGTTTGATCACTTTTTGGCACTTGCATTATTTTTTAACTCACTGCTCCTCCCATCATCTCTTTATCTTTCTGTCTGTAGCACCTATCTTCATCTTTTGTCTTTTTAATTTGGCTGTGCAACTAATGTGGATTTAATACAGACTTGAGCAAATTTGCTAGCACTATGACATACAGGTTACATTAATGACACCAATTTCACCTTCATATCCTCATATTGCTTTCAAGGTTAGTATCAGTGTTTACAGTGTGAAAATTATGTTGCGCTTTATAGAAAGATTGCTTTTAGACTTTTAATATTTTTTGTACAGGGCATCTCAGTAAAAAAAAAAAGAATTAAGTTTTTTATTACATTTGAAATGTCCATTCATCTTTTCTTTTGTTTAATGTCTTTAAAGGTTAAATAAATAAACAAATTAGAGGTAAACTATCTGGAAAAACGTTTGTTGCCTAAGTTACAATTAAATATGTATTACCCTAAATGAACCATAGATAACTGAGCCAGTTTGGAGGAGTTGAGAGAGGCATGGTTGCTTGGAAAGCAAATTTTGGACTGTCTAGATCAGTGGTTCCCAACCCTGGTCCTCGAGGCCCACTATCCTGCATATTTTAGTGGTTCAGACTCCTCAAAAGCCTGTTAATCATTCATTCAAACAAATTAGGTGCGTCAAAGCAGTGAAACAACTCCCAGGTTGGTAACCACTGATCTAAAATGGCCTTTACAAGGGTTAGGAACCACTGGTCTAGATGACCAACACAGTTCAGACTGCAGGCTGGAGACTACTAATTTTATGGGGAAAGCCTGGAGGTGGACTGGCAAAAAGATGGTCAGGCGTGTACCGTAGACAGCAAGACAAGGATCCCTCAGGGGCATGCCAGGCCGCAGTCCTGACAAGTCAAGAAGGAACCCCTCAGGGAGTTGGAGAAGTGGCAGGTATGACAGGCAAACCAGGGGTTTCTCTATAGATCTTGTGCCTGTTGGGACAGATACAGGGTATGGGATTTGTGTAACCAGGCTGCTTGGCTTTGACACCTCTCTATAAACTGTGCTGTGTCCATCCAAAAAATATTTAGGAAACTTGATATTTGAAAGAAAATATAAGAACCCTAAAATTCTACAACAGATAACATCTGAAAGGAAAATCCCTGCAAAAAGGAAAAAAAAAAAAAAAAGATTGCGAAAGATTTGGCACGGGACTGAAGAGATACAGCTTGCGGTTCAGTTGTGCCATGTCAAGGTTTTAGCTGGTAACCGTTGTGGAAATTCATTTAAAAAAATAATAAAATCAGGTCATAATGTCTTTTATTTGTTTGTTTTTTTCGTTACTAAAGAAAAGCTGTAATCTTGGTTTGTTCTAGGGGTCCAACAAACAGGAGAATAGTTCCTCTGAAAATGGTAATGTACAAATACTTGGCTGAAACCAAGAGACAAAAAAAGGCAATGTTCAGAATAAACCTTTGAAAAACCTTCTGAAAGCTGTGGTAAATATTACTCATGACCATTGTAAAATTATATAAAATGTCTGGGTATATGACAACTAAATATAAGGGAATAGGTGGTGACTTAAGGGTTTTACAGCACTGTATTTATGTGTATTAATAAATAATTGGTAGCTTCTTTTCTGCAGCTGAAGCCTAACCTTATTTTTATCTTTACCATATGCCCTTGGCACATGGGGCATTGGCATTGCTTCAAATTTATGAAGCAGCACAGTTATGTGAGTGTTGTGCACTTGAACTTTGGTGAGGGTGTGTATTGTCTGCGTGTGGGAGTTTAAGAGGAAAACTGTCCAGCCAAAGCGAAGTTAAAGTGCAGCATTTGGAGGAAAGGGCAGCTCAAAACCATTGCTCTCCTTATTCTGCTCCCCGTCTGTAAAGCTGCCAGTGAGAAGCCATTAATTATCTCATAGAAGGACTTGCTAGCTGGTTGGCCATCACAAGCTTTCACTTTTTATGAGTTTTCCTCCATCTTGGATGGGACTCAAAGTGCAACATTCAGCTTAAGAAAGCCTCTTTCGTTTTTTTTCTTAGTCAGCTATGATTAATGAAAACAGCTTTTTAACTCAATCTGACCTCACTTGTACTGAATTTGAAGAGGACAGTATATGTGGATTTAGGGCTTTACCATAAATGCTTCTCATTCACCCTCCTTACCATAAACCTTGTTTTAATTTGGGTAATTAATTGTAATTGAGGTTAATCAATTTCTCTATATGTCATACCCACTGCAACGTTCAACCCGTTCTGTTCTCCAACCCACGAGCAGTTTCGGGAGAAAATGTCAGAATGATTAGTGACAACGTCGTAAAATGTTCCCAAAGGAAATGGTTCAGGGTGCCTCTTAGGGCTTGTAACCTGCGTTTTAAAAAATAATCACAGAGAGGTAAGAGAGGAGTTGGCTGGTTCTTGGTCAAGGTAAAAATGCTTTGTTTTGAAGGAAAGGGCCAGTTTTTCTCTGACTACACCTCCATCTGCAAATCTAAGAGAACCTAATAATTATCTTCTAGAAAGCCCTTTCAAGCTCTTTGACCAGCTTGAACATTTATTATTTGAGCTCAAAATGTCTGTAAAAATGAAATAAGTGTCTAGCTACATATTTCACAGATGGATCTTCTTCCATTCTTTAGCTGTAGAAAATAACTTGCAGTTTAGCCTTACTTTTGACCATTTGATCTTCCAAAATTGGTTTTCCAGACCAAATTCTTGAAGCAGTGGCGTTGCCTTTTTTTTTTTTTTTTTACACTAAGTAAATTGAATGAGCCAACTGCAACAAATGTTGAGTGGAGGCAAGTCATAGTTCTTCTGGGAGAGTAGTGGCTCTCATTTATTAGTATTTAATGTATTTTGGTGAGATGTGGACAGGGTTTATGGATGTTTGTTGGTTTTGTATGCAGGAGAGTGCCAAAGCTGCCCTGAAGATGAAAGACTGCCAAATGACGGATTGCACAACACAGACAGAACACATGGGGCCAGAGGTAAAATGCTCACAGACAACACATTCGCCCAGTCAGACTGAAATGCACAATCACACTTCATTCTCATATTCCTGACTCAATATTTATACCACACAAAATATGTGTAAAAATTAGTCAGTTATTAAAAAATCTTCTATTTGTTTTGTCAATTCTAATCTTTTTTCCCCCTGCCATATTTTCAAGAGCATCTTTTGTTTCACTCTGTTTAAAAAGTTTTTCTACATATTATAGTCCACTATCAGCTCCTCCCTTTCTACCTTTAAAGTTCTAGAGTGCTCAGAACAAGTGCTGTTTCCTTCCTGCCTGCCTAATGCCCCCGGATGACACGGCCTCTTTGGCTTTTTGAAAGGCTGACAGTATGGGAACGCAGCAGACTTAATGGATGACTGCCTAAAAATGGCTGCCTGTAACGGAAACAGGAGCAGAGTTTTGGGGTCTGTTTCTTTTCTCCCTTTTTATGTCTTTTACAACACATTTTCTCCTCTGCTCTAAAGGTTCTTTTATACTTTTAATCCGGTTGTGTATAAAGTTGGCAAGAGGCACAGATAAGAAATAAAAAACTTGCCAATGTATGAAGGAGTACCCACACAATGCATCGACTAACACACACAGATACATAAACACACAAAGGATGATGTTTGAGTTTACTGATACAATATCCAGAGCAAAATAAATGTTTTTTGAATGTAACAGAATCAGTTTACATTAGCAGCAGTGTATTTCAACTTCCATGTGTTCTATAAAAACTACCGTGTTGAAAAAAGAGAAGTTTTAAATTATTTGAATACTTAACTATTATTTTTCTACAGTCTCATTATGTGAGGAATGAAAATCTGCTATTAAAAGAATCAAGTTTCATGAATTAGGGCAAAGAGCGGTCAAGATCTGAATGACATTTGAAACAGAATGTGCAGTTGGCTGTTGGCTCCACATTGTTTTCTCAGATTGTTTTCCATAAGTCTAATTTTGAGATTAACAAACACTAATCTGTGGTTGAAAATGTTTTTAATTCAGTATATTATCCAACTGTGTGTTACTTTCTTTTGATTGATGCTTCTCTGATTCATTCAAGTAATGTAAAAGATGGAGATTAATATGCTCCAAATTTTGGTTCTGACAGAACTTTTTATTTTATAACACCATTTAGGTCTTGCACAAGCCAGTTTTCAAATAATTTAAAAACTGTAGAAACAAAGCTCTGCTATTTAATTATGAAAACCCTGTCATCATTTTTGTAATATAAAATTATTGCTATTTGTATTTTTTTTTCTTGGAAATTTGCCGCACTGAAAGGATGGGAAATGGTTTAAAATGCGTTTAATGGTCTAACAGTAACAGTTTCATTACAAGTAATTGAAAAGACATTGAAGCAAAAAGCCAGTCATAATAGTTATTTGAGAATACTGTGTTGAATATTGATGTATTTATGACCAATTTATCATGTGAAGTTTGTGGCTTGTGTTGTTTTTTCTTTTTTGCAAAAACCCAGTGATGACAGAACAAGATTTGATAAAGACATCAAATCGCAGAGGAGAGCAGAGGAACTGGTGATTGTATTTGTGTTGTTATAACAGGCGCCTCACAAATTTAGAGAACAAAACAAACACTACAAGCTTACATGTCAGACACAGATGCCACAGAAAGAAAATAATTAAAGAATATATTTTTTCTATTATTAAGTCACACTACAAAATCAGTTTTTCCTCCATAAAGATGCAGATAAAAGCTAAACTTTAGAGGAAAGCAAAAAAAAAATAATTAATGGCAGACAATTTTAACATACATAAAATTCTGAAATCTAGACGTTTCTGTTTATATTAAATCTAAAATCTCTTTCATGTAGGTTCGGAATACATAATACTCTCTTAAGTACACACACACACATACTTGTGGGTGCTGGACAGCAAGCCAGAGAGTGAATCTTGACCCTAAAATTGCAGTGCAGTGCATGATTGCTTGCAACACTCCCCCTGCTTCTTCTGTGATTCGCAATAAGCCACCAAAGCTGGTGCAAACAAGGGAGCTTCTTACTGTGCATAAAAAAAGCCTCTTTATTTGTACACAAGAGGGGAGCTGTGGTAGCTCGGTGGTCAGTGCAGTGGTTTTGTTTTCCTATATCTGCAGGTTGAAGCCCAGGTTACAAGTTAGCTGACTGTAGCGACCTCAGCAGAAGAGAGCAGCTGAAAGTAAAACAACAACAGTCATACAGAAGAATAAAGTTACAGCTCTGCACCCTGTCATTTTCTCACACCTGTTATCATTTGTCCTACCTGTATGCCATTTTGTTTTCACCTTTGTACTCACCATAATCTGCACACTTTCTCTCTGGATTGGTCTTGGTGTACCAGCAATAACTAATGCATTTCTTTTGTAGTCTGAAAGAAATGCAGGGCATTGTAGTAAGCCTGTTGGTACTGGAGGCTAAAATTAGCAAAGGTGTGTGGGTGTCTGTGTGGACTAATTAGTGTGAAAATTTATATGCATGTCCATGTGTCTTTTAGTGAGGCAGCCATTAGGCTTGGCCTCAGACAGTAAAATCAATAAAATGTGGTTGTGTCAAACCTACTTTTATTAAATTGAGTTACATTTATACCACAGACAGTATAACGCCCTTCAAGTTTTTACACATGTTTCATGTGTTTCTATGTTTTATTTATACACAGCAGTTTTTATATTAGTGTGGTCACGCTGTTAACTCATAATTTTATTTATTTTGTCACCTGTTGCCTGTTCGCATGTTTATATTTCTTCTCGGTCTAAGAACCCAGAGAGAGAATTGGTTGTGTGCAAACAGGTTACAAGTGTTAAAGTATTTTTTAAACCCTGAGTTCTGTTTTTTTCTGACATTCTGATTAATTAGAATAAATACCCTTAAAACTAATTTCTGACAATTATCTTGATTTGTCTCCCCGAGACCACCACAAAGTGAGTAACATGCTCTGCCTTTATTCCTTCAATTGAGTGCATATTTAAAAAAATTAAACTCAAAAGATCCAATCAATTATAATCTCTCTCTGTGGCGAAGTGGTTTGATTAAGTGCTAAGTGTCTTATTTACTCTGCAGGTGGAAGACTGTAATGTGAGCATACCAGATATACATTATAGGTATGTTAAAAGTAGTTATTGTAGTAGTCATAAATCTCCTAAATATAAGTTGGAAATATGTCGAATGGATTGTTGCAGGCGGCGGACCATATTACCATATTAACATCTTTGTTTATGTATATATATATATGTATATATAGGTTTAAGAAGTCTTGCCCATATTTATGTGTATGACTTTACTGCCTGTTTTAAGACCATCACTGCGCTACAGAGCCCTCCATATGTGGGACCCTCTCAAAAGCGGGCTCTTAATTAGAGGAGCAGCTGGCTGCCCGCTAGCAAGCTAGGCTAGCAGCGCAGGTTGACTTAACTCAGCAGTAGCTTCCAGCATGTGTGGCCTGATTTTAGCCTCCACCCTGTGTGTGTGTATATGTGTGCTTGAAAGGAGAGAGATAAAGACTCAGTGTGTGCTCATGAGTTTGTGGGAAGACATTGGGGCATGGAGCAATCCTATATAGGTTAGCTACCCCAGTGCTGCATCAAGGACAGTCAGTTACCAACAAAAAGTGTGTCTACAAGTGGGGCAGCTATTTCTACCACTTCCACCACTTCTCAGGGTCAACCAGCTCCCTTTTTCTTTCCTCCTTCAACACAATCTCTTTTTTTTCTGATATGTCCTCTTGCTTTTGCTCACTTTCCTCACCTGTTTTTGTTTGATGATCCTAAAGAGTGCAAAGTAAAGCCTAGTAGTTCTATCCCCTTCTCTGCTTTCCGTTTGTCTCCTCTCCTCTTCCAGGTTTTCATGGCTTGAGGAATTCATCAAGAATACTTCTGCCCTGATTTTCCCAAATTGGACTCTGCGTCCTTGGAACAGCCTCTGTCAAACTCTGCCCCACACAATTTCAACCTTAGGCCAACTTTTGACAAAGTTACATTTTTATTACTTTATAATTTACAGCACTGCTTTATGTCTTACACATTTTTTTGGAAGCTCAGACAAGTAAAAGGTTCGTAAACTGATAAAATGTGCTGTTTTTTCCTGACTAACAACCCAGGTTGTTTTTTCAAATGAATGTTTTCTTACATTTTCAGCCCAGTTAAATGGAAACCTTTTAGTTTGTCGTGTAGGCTTTCCACAGTTGACCATTAAAGGCTGTCACCAACAATTGGCCTTTCTGCATGTATCATTGTTCCTGTATTAGTCTTTAGGTATTAATGCCATTGATTTATATGGATTAACAGAAAACATGCATTAGAAAAAAGAATAGTATATTTTGGTGTACCAGCTGTTAGTGCTGTCCTTAAACTGAATATTTAAAATACAGTATTATTTGGATTTTTGGGATGATGTTGGCCCAAAGAAAATGATTGTAAAAGCAATAGTGTAACTAGATCAAATTTTTACTCTTCAAAATGTAAATAAATATAATATATAACAGCATTTTGTCACATAACTTATGATGTAACTAAGAAGGATAATGTGCAAAATTGCCATCTGTTTATTAATGCTATCAATGAAGACTCAGATACAACTAAAAGTTCGAACTCTTATTTGAATTCTTATTTTATTTTTGCACGTTAAGGTTTCTTTTTGAGACTTTGCCAAAGCAGAATGGACAAGTAAGCTGAAAGGGAAACTGAGAGAGTATAAGAAGAAGGGGTTAGAGAGAAAAGGCGAGAAGCTATTTAATGTCCCTTAGAGCCTCTTAAGAGTTGAAGGTAGTGTGGTTGTTTGAATTTTTTTTATATTTTTATAGATGGGATTGAATCGATTGAGACTGCTTTCTTTCAGCAAGCTAATTTCATGGGCATTCTTAAACGGAACGTTTTATGTGGGGAATCAAAAGCTCTTGGTGGTGAGCTCAGGCTTGTTCTCCCTTTCACTTTCTTCCTTTATTTGGTGCTCTTCTTTTGTTGTCTTCTATACTCAGTGGATTTGTGCAACTTTTTTCCTCCCTATTTTTTCCCCTTTTTCCTCTTGCTATGCAGGCACCATATATTTGAAACATTTTAGTTGACAACGCAGATTTAACCCTCTTTGTCTCTCACTTTTTTGGAGGTGTTGGTAGAGATATGATTACTTTTGAAGGAACATTATGTGCAACATTTTTATGAAGAATATGTCTCAATATTGTGTAAATGGAATTTTCTATAAAGGTTTTAGATCATAATTAACAATTGTTGTAATGTAAATATAAATAGGTACACTTCATGCAACAAGAATTCAAAATATTGAAACAAAAAGTTTTATTGCTAAAAGCAAGAAAAGTCATTTCTACAATTTTACATTAAAGTAAGAACATTTTTTGTAAACATATTTAGTTTTTGTTGTTGAAAATAGCAGATTTATCTGTTTCCATGGTTTGCAACATTCACAGAATCCATTTGGATATGTTTTGGTTTGACCCTGAGGTGTGAAGTTGAGATAGAAATGTCAAAGCTAGGGCCAAGTTTACTCTATTTACTTTTTTTTGTGAGGGAAAAAAAGAACGCTTAGAGCTGTCACGGAGAAACCAATTAATTCAGAAAAATACAGATGTTTAGACAATAAAATAAAAGTTTAGTCTCCGTTCGTGTTTGTGCTTCTGCACTATAAAACCAACGTAAACCTTCACTTTGCTTTTGCTCTACTGATGTTTTTTTTTTGTTTTGTTTTTTTGCCAAGAGTTATTGAGTGTCTTTGAAAAAGAGGTCTTTGGTCTGACACACCTTTACTTATATACACTCATTACTGCTGTGTAAAGTGTTGACGCAGATCATGTTCAGCAACCCTTACGTTACGAGAGCATTTGTAATGAATGCTTCATGCTATATTTCTGGGGCTGGGAACCCTGAATCAATACGTACAACACGATATGATTCAGTGTCATCAGTGCTCACCACATCTGTTCTAGTTTCAGAAGAGGGATGGATGGGTCCAACAGTGAGTGTGTGACTATGTAGGTCTTCCACTCCTATTCTTGTAAACTAGATCATTTTGTACAGGCTGGTCTTTACTGAGTAATAGTGTTGCTTCAGATAGAAATAATAAAAAAAGATAGAAGAGGTGGTTGAGTTGAATTTTTCTGCCCTACATAGAATATTTTACATTTGTCTGTGTGTTGGTTGGACTTTATGTCCATCCAGCTTTTACACCTTATTTAAATTTCAGCAAAGTATTTTTTGTCTTCTCCCTTTCTGCCAAAAATGCAGCTGCTTTTTGAAATTTATTTTTTTTTGCTTTCAGCTCAACCAATATCCATTGATTTTCTTTTTGTTTGATCTCTTTTCATCTTCATATTTTTTATCCATTCTCTAGACATGGCCCACACTACCCTTTCCCCCCCGTCTCATATTTATATTTCTCCTTTGCCTGTCAGTCTTATTGCTTTTAGACTCTGTGCTGATCTTCTTAGTGTTGTTTTTTCCCTATCTTTCCTCCACTGTCATAGCCTGATTTTGCACTTTTCTTAATAATTTCCTAGTATTGTTTCATTTCATTTCACTTCAGCTTTCATCTTTCTGATCATCATAATCAACCTTTCACTTGTAAGTGACTCTGCTCACACTCTACTTTTATTACTGGTGCTCTTTCAAACCTGGCTTTGCCCTTTTTAACTCTGTTCTTTCTCAATTACCATTTCTCACTACCTTTTATTAACCCTTATCTTTCCTCTTGAGTACTTTTGAGGTTGTGCTGATCTTTTTTAATACAACTCTTCTAAAGAAAAACTGACATGCAATGGCGTATCAAGCACATAAAATACTCCCCTGATGAAACATTTCTTTCAGTGCAGTTCCATAAATAGTCTTGTTGCTATAATGCAGTAATGAAGAAGAACAAAAGCACTATTTAACATCAGTTATAATAAGACTGACACATTACTGACACCATTAGGATCTGATTTGCAGTCTAAATTGTGGTTCACACTAGATTATGTGATATTGGTTTTAGCACTACAAAGCATCTTATTATTATATATATTATGGCTCACCTACAGCTCAAGGGCATATTAATATGCAAAAAGCAAAATGGTAAAAACCCTCATAGATTGTTCTAAACTCATTGTTTATTTCAGTAGCACAACTACAAAATTTTATGTAAAGGTAAATGAATAATGTTACTTAAAAATGGGCATTTCCATGACACCTTAAAATAGAAATGCTGGTGAATATTCTCAATCTTGAATGATTTGATTAATCTTAAAATGGAATAAATAAGTCATTTCTCTTTTTCAGATGTTCTGGTTTGAGTATACACATAGAAAATATTTTTGTAACAATCAGCTGGAACAACATTCATTTGTATATTAGAGAGGACCAGATCGGGGGGTTTGAGACTACCTATTTTATTTTTTTTTTACAAACTACCATATGTATCATCATGTGTTTTATTTCCAGGGTGTCAAGGCGCATGGGAGCGCCACTTTGTCATCAAGGAGACAACTGAGTGAGTGTCTCTGTTCTGATATCACCTGACTGGACGTGACTGTCTTGTAGTGGTCTCCCTTGATGTAATACATTGGTGAACAGGGGGTCTTGGTACTAAGGCTTGATTAACCTACAGGCCCAATCAAGGCTGATTAGACCCAGGTCTGCAGTTGTTTTACTTCACAAATCAGCTAATACACTTCCTATGTTTTCTTCCATTAGGATAGGTTCAAGTTTCTTTTATTTAGCAATACTTTAGTTTCCCATATTTTATTTAATAATTTGGTCACTAAAATGAGAAATCCTAAAAAAAGTGCTACTGAAAGCAAGTATGATATATTAAGTGTTTGCACTTTACACTTGATGGACGTAGATGACTGTTGGTCATGTGAAGTAAAATTCTGGGCCAGTCTTCAGCAAAAATCAAGTCCTGGTATGGAGATCCTGTGTGTTACGTCACCTGCACTGCTTTGCCCTGTATTGTAGACAAGAATGCTGCCTAATGTACCCAATTGTACCTAACTGAGCTCATCCTATCCAAAGGGATGGCGACTAAGAAAAACTTGACTCTAGAGTCTTTACTTTGTTGGTAAAATCACTGTAACAATACATTTATGTTTGTTGCAAAAGCCATTGTAATATTTTCTGTGGTTTGTCAGAGAGGAGAGTTAAAAAAAAGAAAGCTTTAGACAGTGGTGCAAATAATTTGTCATCTATTGAAATTGAATGCTGCAGATCATTTTTGTCATAGGCCAGTGATTATGACTAATAACAGGGTCCTAGTTATTGAACAATGTGCAGTGCATTCAACATCTCTAGGCACATAGGGCATTCAAGTGTTTAAATGCCAAATCAAGATTTTAGCCAATTTGAAAGATTGAAAATGTGTATTTCATTCTTGTTGTTTACACTTCATTTTTACAATGTGGATGTAAAGACAGAAATAGTTAGTTTCAGTTAGTTTGGTACCAAACTAACTGAAATTATTGTTAAAGAAAAAAACACATTCAAGCTTGAATGGGTTGTAATACTATATTTAGTTTCTTAAAGACATTATTTTTAAAACCACAGAGTGGAACAGTCCACAGAAAATATTATGTCAAAGGGGATTTTAGGAAATTTCTGAAGTTAAAAAACACTTTCAGAGAGAAAGGCTAAACAAACTAGATTTATTAAATATCTGTTCCCTGACTTCCTACCTGCACTGTAATGGGTTGTAGTCAAGCATGCTATCAGATTCAGATCACCAATGTATGAATGCAATGTACTAGCCTTCCCCTTCCTATTGATATGGAAACTGTACCTTTGTTTCTCATTGCACTTTGAACTGTAATCATATTTTTGACCTTTGATCTTATCCAGACCAGCTTCTTCCTTCCCCCACCTTCCATGCAGCCTCGCTTACGTAACTTTTTTTTTACTAGCATCAATAAACCGGTATTAAGAAAATACATGCACAGGCTGTCTAAAGTTTTTACTCAGAAGTAACATCCAGGGGTAAACATAAATTACTAAGGACCATTTTTGGTGCTTGTTGTGTGATAGTGTGTGTGTGTGTGTATGAGCACGTGTGCTCCTGGGAACAGTGACCCCTGAGTTAGAGATTAAAGCATAAAAAGACAGTAAGAGCCATTTAAGTGCCATTTATTTGCTGCATTTATGCAAGGGCACCTATGCGCTTTTTGCCTGTGAGAAATGTATGCTTGTTTGTCTCAGTGTGTGGGTGAAGCTGACTTATTTTTACACAAACATCTAAGTGGGGAAAATGTCATCATTGTGCATGTGTTTTAATGTGTGTCTGTGTATGCTGGATATTCTTTTAGCTCATTAAACTGTTAATCCTGACAGTAATGCGCTGTTAAAATTTTAGTAACTTCTGGACCTGTTGGACTGCAGACAACATTAATGAGCTAAACTTTTTTGATTTGTGATTGGGAAAACTAGTGTCAACCTCCATGCCTGTGTACTAAATCCAGGAGTTCATCCAGGTGCAGTTCTTAAAAGGTCCACTAGATGCTACTGGCAAAACTAGACATATTCTCCTTCATTTTACACCTATGGAAGAGGTCTAATCTTATAAACATGCCAACAAATTATTCTGTTCTGTAACAATATTAATGGCCTTTCTTTTTTTTTTCCATCTAAGAAATAGTTCTTTTTTAGAGTGCTCCTAAAATAATACTTTTGAAGCTTGAGGAAAGGAACCGTCTAGTAGAAAGGC
>JAVKLF010000001.1:13894984-13905329 GCA_034783495.1 Millerichthys robustus
TGTGTGTGTGTGTGTGTGTGTGTGTGTGTGTGTGTGTGTGTGTGTGTGTGTGTGTGTGTGTGTGTGTGTACTGTGTGCTTGAATTTGTCAATTTCTATTTGAAAGTCAGAAAAATGGATTTGGAAGATTAAATTCCTATTCCACAGGCTTTTTGCCTTTACACATAGCAAACTTTTAAAATGCTACTTTTATTTTTAGCTCCAGGTTTGTCCCAATAATGGCTTACGTTTGTTTTCAACAGATTGCAAACCTCAGAGCAAGTCTATGAAAGTGTTCACACAAGACTTTCTTTAAAAATAAATCTCAGAAACTGAGAGAAGGTGACTTCATTTAAAATATCAGCTGTGATATTTCTGCACACTGTTCATTTTATCATAACTTCAGTGAAGTGAAAAACCTTAAAGTTGTTTTAATTTGTATGTCATTGTACTCTCTGTATGTCTAAGTAATTTGTAATTACTTGAGTGCGTCTAACTTCTCTGCCTTCAACATTTTCTAAAATCTTTTTCATTTTACCTTATGAATAATTAATTACAGAATCATTTTTTCTGCCTCTTGTATCTTGTCTTTTTTCTGATATTAATAATGCTACATGCATGCAAAACTCGTTCTAAATACTCTCTTTCCTGTCTTTTATTTCTGTTGTCTCAATATTTGCTCTATTTGAGATTATTTATTTTTATGTATATAAAATCAGAGACATTCACACACAGTAGGAGTCAGCATTAGTTTACCACAAGGTTTTTTCTACTGTTAGGTACATGCACTGTACAATATGAGGGAAACCTAAACCATTCTACATTATACATGAACATATCAATTTGTTATTGAAAACTTTTCAGCATAAAAATATATAATCTTACTAATAATTTATGTATTTTAAAAATAGATACTTTTAATGCCATAGTTAAGCAGCCTTTTTTAAGACTGAAGGTCTATTAGCATTTTCAGGTATTTTAAAATACTCATTTTGTTCAGATTTACTGATGCTGTAAGTTTGCTCTCAGCTAATTATTCCAATGAGGCTGTTTAATGTTTGGTCACGCTATCTGCCGAGCGGTGGTATAAAAATACCACCTTTTTAATTTATCTGTCAATAACACGACTAAAAATGGGACACGGTGCAGAAACAATGACAACACCAATGTAGAATGTAGGGTAATGATCTCTGTGGCTTTTACATGAAGAAAGATTCAATTATTCAGCTCAAAAGTAGTTCATTAAAAAGTAATTAGTGCAAAATAACTTTTGCAAACTCATTTTCTGTGTCCAACCTCATTTGGAACATGTGTCTCATTTGGAGAAATTATGTCTTTCTGAATTCTTTCCAGGAGCAGTTCAACACCAACTGTGCTCTGCTTATCCTGTTAGACTTTCGGCTTCCATAATTTATGGACACATTCTTCTTGTGTGGACACATTCTTGGGTCTTTTGTGGTGAATTTGTACTGATAAACTCTCCACATTTTTGTCGCAATCATAGGATGCTGGTTGCCTCATTGTCTGTGAGTTTAGGGTGAAACATTGTGACAACATTTAGTTTGTGACTCTAATATCTTTGGTAATAACTATTTTACACAGAATGTAATGCATTGACCAATTAAAAGTGACTAATTTTGTATGTATGATTTTTACCCATAAAAAGTAATATATTATAGCATATACCTGCTTTGTTTTGACTTTATTTTGCACATGTTTAGACACAATGAGTGTACTCCAATACATCAGCAATATTGTCTTGTGGCACTTTTTTTTTAACTGCACCATATGGTTATTTCTCACCTGTAGGATGGTGCAAAAAATCGTCAACAAAAACCAAAGATTCTCTTAAAGTAAGAAAATAGTATGTATTTAATAACAGTTTTGGTTAAACACAAACTTCACAAAGGTTTTTACATTCAGGAGAAACAAAATAAAATGAATTTTGTTTCTGTTGCCATCCAGTCACTATAATTATATTTACTAAGTTGCCACAACACTGAAATTGGGTGTTTGAATGAGTTCGTACCATTATTTCTTTACAGAATCTCCTTTTTTAATGGGGATTTTTTTGACAGCATTACTCTGAAAGTACTTTCTACTACTCCGTAAAGGCTGTTGACATTGTCCTCTATGTTATTGTCTGTAGAAACAGTCACTTGCCCAGAGTTAACAGACCAAATGGGGCTTGTTTATTTTGGTAAATTAAAGTCCACTCTGTTGCACAAGCCTGCGATGCAAACACAGAGGACAGACTCACTTAGCTGTGACAAACAGGTACTTGGTAAGTTTATGACCTGAGGTGCTGATGCTGCTGAGATTCATCAGGGGTGTAGATGTAAAATGGGTTGATTTAGGGCAAATTAATTAGATATATTTATTTATTTATTTTTTAGTTATTTGCCTATGGAATTCAAATTAGATGATCCAATTTACAGTAGTGGCTCTGTTGTCATGGCATTCTGGTTGACATCTAATGAAGAACAGAGTCATAACCAGTGGCAGCTGGTGTTGATATTTGTAGGGTGGGCTAACAGAACATAATATATAGATGTATAATAAAACACTGCAAACACAGAAAGTAGAAAAAAAGATTTGTGTGTTATAACCTCTTCACTTCTAATTTAACATTAACATAGTCCTACTAGCCCATTTTTACCAGCCTTCCCTGGTCATAACTATCTATTTTCAAGAGGAACCAATGTTTTATTCAGAGTTTCTACATTTTAATGAAATAATTGAAAAAATTTGATGAGAACTAAGTTCTGTAGGAAAAAAAACAAAGCTCTGCATATTCATTGTCAACAATTAATCAGTTCTGATAGCTGATAACAAAATTACTAAAAAGAAACTGAGTATGTATCTGTTGTATTTGTAACATTGTAACAATTTTGTAATAATGCCAATATATGTGTACATACATATATATATAATTTCAAAACTTAAAATTGATTTTTTTTGTCACCAAAGTAACTACAAAAACACCCAGTACAAATTGACTACAATTTTCACATACAACATCAACAACATCACACTGTGCAGAAAAATATAAAATTTGTAGCTAAAACCTATCATTATAAAAATGTCTCCTGTTTGTTTCTCTGTCCTGTTGAGTTAATTGTGGTTGCAGAAAGACAGTCAGTTGTTTTTAATGTGACAACAAGGGCAGCAGCTGCAACAATAACAACAAGCCATCCAGACATCTTATGGAAAATCTACTTTTTCTTTACTGGAAATCTTCCATATATTCCTCTCTGTGTTCTCTTCAACCATCGTTTTTTAATCTCTTTTTTCCCCCTTACCTCCACCTTTCACATCTCCTGTATTGTGTCGGCTCACCTGGGCTGTCACACAGAACAAGATGAGAAATTGGAGAGCAGCTCATGAGCTGCACCAACTGACAGGAAGATGGCTGTGCGTGCGTGCGTGGGTGCATCTATCGAAGACTGTTGAAAAAAATTATAATTGGCATTTGAAATTGCTGCTTTTCTCTGTGTAGTAGGATGCATGTACACTTGACAAAATGTAATCAATATTGCCATAAGTCTAAGGCTAGTTATATTATGTGTTTTCTGTTGTGTATAATGGGTTGTTGTGGTAACTGGTAATGTTTTTATGACAGTTTTAATAATTTAATCCGACAATATGTGCACTCTTCTTAACAAGTTTATGCTGACAATATTGATCGTTGGTTGGAAGGATAAGTTTTGTGAAAGCATTTTATCCATGTTTTTTAAAGATATTTTCCAACATTAATCACATTATGAAGCTCTCAATTTAAGATTAAATTTCCACCAACTAAAACGACAGAAAGCTAAATAAAAAAATCTGTTTTCTTTAACACGTCATTTTAGCATCAGATGGTTATTTACTCTGAGAACTGTTTGGGTTGGAACATGAACAGCCACTGTTCTGTGTGTTGTAAACCAGACTGCGTTAAGCACACCCAAGCTGAGCAAATATGTTATTCAAAAGTGAAACCATGAAATCTACACAGTTGTGTTCGATTGTACAGCGATAACATGTTGGAGGTTGAAGTTGATTCTGATAGCAGATGTGCTCGAGTATATAGACCCTACACTGAGTAACATTACGACTCATACGTTCACCCCATAAACCTTTTAAAATAGCAATGCAAAACTATTTTTGTTTATTATAGAATTAAAATGTATGGCTCAGCACCTATCAGTGTCTGAGAAGTTTGTAGTTGAGAATACTTGTAGCAGTATTTTTGAATAAAAGTTTCAGTTTTCACCAAGTTTTTATTTCTCCTGTCTTCACACCCTATCAGTGCTCAGCTTCATGTTGCATTCTACACATTTCTTTTAACCACACTCAGTCTGTTTCGTAAATGTACGCTTTCATGTGAAGATGTTCTTGCTCGCACCCAAGCGTCACTGCTGCGACATTGCTTGAGTTCTCCCACATGAGATATCAGCCTGACAGTCTGTAGCACACTGTCATAACTTCATTCTTCATTGTTTTCCTCACTGTCACTTTATGGATCTGTCTTGTCAAACTGTCAAACCTTTATACTTTATTGCTGCCTTTGATCTCTTATTTTTGGGGCTCATTCATCACATGCGAAATGTTGCATACATTGTCATTGATCACAGAAAACTTAACAATTAAATCACAGAAAAATAGAGGGAACAAAAAGAACCTCCTCTGGCGCACAGTTGACTGGTCAGACCTGATATTGGCAGTAAATCATTCTACAAATATCACCAAGCTAATGAGTCATTGATGGATGTGTCTTGGAAAATTAAAATTAACTGCACGTCTCAACAGTGCTTATGTGAAAAAAGTACCAAATATCCTTTGGTAGCATAATACGAAATTTAGTTTAAAGTTTCCAAAATAGATTTATGACAAATGCTTCATTTAAGCTTTACAGTATTTCTTCCTTCCTTCCTTCCTTCCTTCCTTCCTTCCTTCCTTCCTTCCTTCCTTCCTTCCTTCCTTCCTTCCTTTTGTACTGTTGATCTACAACATCTTGGGATTGGTAGAAGAAAATTATTGCTATTTACATGTAAAGTAGCATTTTGGATAGGATGAACTTTTTTTTCTTCCTTTTGCCATTCATCTATTGGCTCAGAAAATATTCAACTAGAAGGCATTTTGAGGACCCAAGTTTGTTGTCCTTGGGGTGTTTCTTTTAAGTGTTATGCTTTGTTGCAGGCTTCCAGCACAGTCGAAATAAAATATGTTGACTTTTTTAACAATTGTGGTTTGTCTGGATGCCAAAGCAATACACATTTATGACCATACTGGGAGGATATATGAAGGAACATCCAGTACTCGAAGTAAGGTTAAGAATTTTGAGTCATTTGATAGTTGTCATTGCATGGAATTAGAAGAGACTATGAAATCCCTAGCTATAAAGCAAAAGCAGAGTGATGAAAGAAGATGCCAGCAGTGATACCCATATAAAGGTGGAATGTCCTCACGTCTTCTGCCAGATCTAAGGTAGAAAAACAAACTCCAAACCAGGAGAGTGGACTGTGATGAGAGCTCATCTGAGTTTGTACCCGAATCTGGTCATGAAGCTAATATAGTAACAACACAGCAGAATAGCAGAACTAGATGGGTAATCTGTGTGTTATTTTTCTGTTGTCCAGAGTTAAGTGATAAATCTAACTAACCAAAACCTGGAATCTAGGAGAATGGTGTACACATTCATAATGAGCCATAGTGACAGCTACAGAATCATATTAGGCAATGAGAAATGGTGTGAATAGATCACAGCTTTTGCAATAATTAGACAGCACCAGTGGGTGCCATGTTGACACAGGAGGAGCAGCCAGAAGCAGCAATCCATCCAGATACTGTGCAACTGAAGTGCACAAGCAGGCAGAGTTAGGTTCATTAACTAGTATGGAGCTGAAATCAGTGTGATGCAGACAAGGTAAAACATCCATCTATTCATTATCTAAACCATCTAATTGGCTCTGTAATTAAATCCGACAGGGAAACCCTTTTAGCCAAAATTAGCAGCGGCAGAAGCAGCAGCCAGTACAAGTATGTGATTCCCAACAGTTGAAAATGGGATTAGCTGTTTTTTTAAACATATCACCACATTCATTAGTGTTGTATTTACAAAGATCTTTATCTGAGAATCATTCCATTTTAGTTTCTTTATCTTGGTCAGGGTTGTGGGGAGATGTTGGAGTTATCCCAAGCTATCAGTGGATCAAGGCAGGGTACATCCTGAACATGATGCCAGTTAATCACAGAGCCAAGTCAGAAATATGCAACAGAAACATGAACAACCATCAAAACACATACTTTTAAGTTAAATTGTAACTACTTACCCTGATGTCCATATTTGGACTGTGGAAGTCGGCCGGTGTACCTGGAGTAAACTCCATACAGAAAGACTTTAGCCAAGATTCAAACTGGGAACCTTAATGTTTTGGAGCAGGAGGCTAGCATTAGCACCTGCCTCAAAACATTAAGGTTCCCAGTGCTCTGGCATTTTTGGGTAAATTGTTTACAAATATATCCTAAATTTATTTTCTATATAAAGCCTTTTTCTTCTTTGATATTACTAGGACAGAAATGTGTGTTAGATTCTTCCAGAACTTGTCCACCTTGTATCTTTCTTCCTTTATAGGACTAAGACTCACACACTTGCTGTCTGTCTGCTTTGCTGCTCATCCTAGTCTCTAACTTTCTAATTATCTCTCTCTTTCATCTCCAATAACTTTGGGTCTGGCCTGTCACCTTTTTCTCTCACCTCTCTCTGCAGTTCCCATATTCTGTCTCTCTATCCTCTTATTCTTTGTTGTTTTACCTGGGTGTCACCCCCTCCCCTTTATTCTTTGACCCGCTCTTTTCTCCTTAATATGTTATTTGTCTTCACTTTCAATCTCATATCCTGCTTTCACTCATCTTTTCTTCTTCTAATTTATATATCTTGTTTCCCCCCTGCACCTCAAGCCTTTTTTTTTATTCTTCGTCACTTTTTTCTCCTGTTACCTTTCTCTGTCCTTCCTTCCTTCTTTATTATTTCATTTTATGATATTTTACCTTTTCACTTTACTTTTTCCATCCCACTCCACTTGTTTGCGGTTTTGGACAATGTTCCTCAGGCATATTGACTCAGGCTGGTGGTCGATGAGTTTTTATCTTGATTGCACACATGCACGCACAATCACATGTGCGTGCTCACATGGATTTGTTGGAAATGGTGGTTGATGGGCAACGCCAAACTGCCAGACTCTCAGCAGCTATACCTATCAGAGATGCTCAAGAAACCTCATTAGGCCTCCTGGCCACAGCATGACACTGGCTTTGATACTTGCCAACTTCTCTTTTTCACTCTGGGAGGATTTGAAGCACTCAGGGCAATGTGCTGTTCAACACCTACGATCATAAGAAATGGCTTAGATTTACTCATCAGACCCTTGTTCAAGAACTCCAGTTCCTGACAGCATTCACTTTTGAAGTCTTTAAACAAAAGTGATTTGGGATTGTTCTAGTCCTTGTAGTGATCCCAATCTTACCGATGTGTTTCATCCACAAGAAATATTCTGCTGTTACTAAACAACATATGCATAGTATACAAGGTTTGCCCTAAATGGCTACATCTCCATCATTTCACAACATATGACAAATTGTCAGTCTGTTGTGGCATCATATTGGGCATAGTTACTGTCAACAAATCGGACATTTATAAAAGGCAATAAAAACTAGGGTTTAGTTTATCTAGTATTTTTATATGATTTTAAAAAAACTGTTTTCACCACTACAAGCATGTGGTTTGTAATAAAAATAGTTCACATGAATTCATTTATTAAAAAATAGTGATCTTCAGTGACACACATTTTTAGACAATGTTTAGGATGTGAAATCCAGCCTTCTGATTGGCACTTTGCTGCAGTGTGGGCTGGATTGACAGCTCCTTTTTTATTTTCAATCTTTCTTAATGATTTGATATCCAAGCCCTCCCTAACTGTCACACGCAAATGGTGGTAGAGCAGGATGTGATGGAAGATTTCTTTCTAACTCTATATTATTATATCTGAATTTTAAATAAAACATACAGCAGATAAAAACTAAGATGGCAAATTTATTGTCTTTTCCCCTGTGCCTACGTTGTTGCAGTTACTATCTTGATCTACATCAGTTGTCCTCAATCCTGGTCTTTGAGAGCCATGATCCTGCATGTTTTAGGTGTTTGTCTACTTCAACACATCAGACTGGAATGAGTGAGTGTTTAACAGGCGTCTGCAGGACTTGAAAACCTGCTGAAGAGCAGGGAAACATCTATAACATGCAGGATAGTGGCTCTTGAGGACTAAGAATGAGGAACACTGATCTACATCATAAATTCTACATTAGGATCTCATACATTTTAATAAGATTCATATATAACAGTATGTAACTTTCATGTTACTGACAGGGTTGAAAACTCTTGAAATGGTGAGGAAAAGCAGGGAGTAAAGCTGAGACAAAGACTGAAGACTAAAAAAGGGTCTTTATAAAGAAGGTGAGGAAAGAAAATGATGCTTTTACAGGGTGTATAGCAGACTCACTTCCTGAGCAGGTCATTTATTGATATAAACCAGTAAGTTCAAAGTAAGGGTATGACAGGGCCTTGATGCGTCAGACAACGACTTTGTCTCACTTCTGTTTGATTGTTTGAGGATAATTTATCCAGTTAACTGATCATAGAGACTTATCAGAGCTCAGCCTGTCTGAACAGTCAATGCTGCAACTTGGACTGGAGCACACATAATGCTAGAGCTTTCTGGGATTGATGTTAGAATGTTGTTTATTAGACCCAGTTTACAGAATGCCAAGTTTGAGTGAAACTGTCTACTCATCCTCAGTCCAAACTAAGGTTTCTGTATTCACCATTCTGGATGTAACTGCTTTAAATCTCATGCTCCACACTGCATGTATCCCTTTTTTTTTTCTGGCAACCCTTCCTTGCTTGTAAACTACAGCAGATCAATGTAAACATTCACTACAATAAACATTGAAACATCACTGAGGTTTTCAGAGTTTGTTCTTTTGTAAACAGGGCCTTAGCCAATTTGAGTTAAGATCAAATTATTTTAGCTGAGATCCATTTAATTGTGTAGGTCCATAGGATTCTCTTGAAATTGCTAACGGTATCTCTCTGCTTCTTTAAGCATAAATATCAAACCAGATGTTCATGAAATTGTCTTTCCAGTGAAGATTTGTGGAGATTAAATTAATGATTCATTGCCTAATAATGTAGTTGATTCTAATCAGAATAGAACTCGGAGTACTATATGTGTGGGTGTTCTGTACTAAACACCTCAGTTTCACACTTACAAAAAAACACAGGGTAACTTTGTTCTCGTAATATGTGGGTTGAAGATAAAGAATTGACACAGACAATTAGCTGTTTGTCTTATCTGAGTGTGGAGTGCTGAAAAGTCTTGATTTCAAATGTACAGTATTTTCTCCCGATTGCTCAGTGGCAGCATGGAGATGCCATACATTCAAATATTGCAAAGTAGTAATTGTCTAAATGAAAGTGTTTCTTTGTTTTTTGAATATTTTTTTTGTATGTTTTTTTGTTTATATACTTTCTCTCAATGATAGATTACCTGCTGTTACCTTACAACCAGTTCTAAATACAAATGCATTTAATCTACTTTTATTTCCCGCATGAGTAATATGATATATTATATGTTTAATACTGCAAAACTCACTACTAATCAGCAAAGATAAAATAGCCCCATGAATGTATTTGTTATTCATAACATTTTGTATTATGTGATCTATTTGTGTTTTATGTTTTGTTAACCATGCTCAGATATTTGTTAGTTGTTTATGCGGATATGAAATGTACAACTTGCTGCAGAAATGTTGTCCTGCCTACTGGCAGGATCTCTTTCCAATTCCAATCTTTCTAGTCTTCTCCATTGCCTTTGTTTAGTTGTTTACTATCAGCTCACTATTAAAAAACATTAGGAATGAAATATCACCTTTCTTTGTAAAAAATAAAAAAAAATAAAAGTTAGAAGTCAAGTATAGATACATAATGGTCACAAATTGCATTTCAGGTCAAATGACTGAATAAAATAAGTTTTCATCCTTCTCTGTTTCCTCTGTAGGAAAATATCAAGATAAACGATAACAAATGTTGTACAAGGTTATTTTTGGATTTAAAGTGGCTAATTAATGCAAACTTGTCCATTACACCATTGCTCTATTCTTTACAGCTCCATAAAAACTAACTCAGAGAAGAGGAGCTCCCATCAATACTCTGATTTACCTAGGTGTGTGTGTGTGTGTGTTTTCACCCACCTGTCCCACACACACACACCCACACACACACACACACACACACACACACACACACACACACACACACACACACACAC